>CM017912.1:7781317-8028141 GCA_008369825.1 Triplophysa tibetana
CGGCCAGAGCGATTTTTGACGCTCTCGACGGCGACGGTCTGAACGTACAGTTACACTCACTTGTGATTGGTCTAATGAAGTTCACTCAAATCTATGAGACAAAGCAAATAACAGGGCGAGAATGTTGGAGGAGGTATGTTGAAAAGTGCGGGGGACTGAACCATTTTTCTGAAAGTGAGTGGTATTACCACACATGACACCACGCTTTTTAGCGCAGATGCATAACTTAACCTTAAAAAAAGTGCTTATGTTCATTTAAATATATATATTTTGTAATGCGGGTTTATTTACTGCCCCTTAAGTCTTGGTGCCCCTGTTCATTAGCCCAATTGCACATATGTTTAATCCGCAGCTGCATTAAATTCTCGCACAGCCGTTTTCTTTTAGTCATATGTTCATAACAAAGGCAAAATGAAGAAACACTCATCTTTTACAATGTCTTCAAATTTTATCTCAAGTCAAGGACACCTATTTATGTGGTTGTAATGAGGCGTTAATGAACAGTCTAAATGCTGTAACATATAAATGTTTCAAAGACCGTCTTTGACTTCAATACTACAATTATAATCATAATTATTATAATAATTAGAACAAATGTTCATGTGTTAATCTCGGTGAATCTCATGCGTGGCCATTTGAGATTTGGTTAAGGAGATACAGGATGGGATCATGGGGTTTCCTGCAGTTTTACATCATTTTTTGTTTTTTTTCTATGTCTGGCATTTTATAGTGGTAACTAGCCTAAGTGTTGCGGTCTGTAATCTCAGGCGTTACCAAGTTTCATTTTAAAATAACCTTCACATCAATGTCGTCGTATTTGAATCTTAAATTATTAACAAGTAGCTAGGTAATTGGTTGAAATTCGACTACCTAGTCGGACGGTGAGTAACAATAGTTGCGATTAGTTATGTGATCTGCTGGATAGTTGGATTTGTTAGACACTTCTTTTGCCATTTTATATGCAGAATTACAAAACGTCTACTACTACACTTCGAGAAACAAGTTATCCTGTTAAACCAGTTCTCACCCTTAGTTTATGACAAATCACATCAATGCATTTTCTTTGCCCTTCCTTGGCCCTACCCTACATATACAGGTTCACAAACTGGAAGCGTGCTTGAGATTAAAGCTAAATGATAGTGAGTCGCACTGAACAGCCGCCAATCATTCACATGAGACGCGATTTCTGCTGGTGTTTTAATACTGAAGACTGACCAGAAACAGGACTGACAAACATACAAACAAGAACTGAAAGTAAGTAGCCTAAGTCTTTGGACTGTAATGAATGACCTGAAATATCTTTTTTAAAACCAGAAATATTTGGAGTGGAATAATCCCACAGTTACAATGATAGCATGGTAATTTATTTTCACCAAATATCACAGGTCTGCATTACTATTACTATTATTCTATTGCTGTTATAGGTCCTGAAGATCATTATGGTTAGCATGGTTGTTTGTGAACTGATAAAAAATAAGTTTGGGAAACAAAACTGCAATGTCTGGAAACTAAATGGTGTAATGTGTTTGCATTTAATAACAAAATGTCAAACACATCGTATCTACAAATTACTAATAATACCAGGGTGGTTTTTATCAAGGTGTTTTTAAATTGATGTGTTAAATCAGTTCTCTCTTAACTCACATCGGTGGCCTAACAGAGAGCGTAGATGTGGTTTATCACATTAACCGAACATGGTCTATTAACATCTGTCATTACATTTTGTTTCATTTTTTATATCAATTTTTTATTGTTTAAGATCTAGGTGAAACGTTTTGTTCAAATGTTTTTTTCTTTTTTCTTTAAAAACAGATATGATAATCTAATGCAAAGACACCTAGACATTTTCATATATAAACATTTATAGGTCACTGCATTAACAGAACACTGTTTGCCATAATAATGACTTAAACATTTTCATTCCTCCTGGAATATGAGCTGTCATTGTGAAAAGAAAGAGAATAGATAACTGGACATTTTTCCTGTTTAGTGTTCACATGCATTGGTTTTGTGGCCATACAATAGCCGTGATTTGGGGACAGTGCTGTTTGCTTACCAACTTTCTTTAAAATATCTTAATTTGTTTTCTGGGGAAGAAAGAAAGTCTTAAAGACATTCTGATTAAATGAGTCGTACTCTGTCTTTGTTATTTTAATTATATTATGATGTGACTTGTACTGTATGTGCAGAGAACAGAGAAAGACAAGCCCTGCATTCTAATCCGCATGCTATCCGTCCTAATAGTATTCGAAAGTAGAATTAGTAAGTCCTTAATCTTACAATGTTGAAAATAGTATTCCAAAGATTCGAATTGCAGAATGATGCACACTCTGAACACTGATATTACCCACAACTCACTGCGAGTAGGCAAAGTTTAGTGACGCTCCACTGCATTAATAAATTATTTAACTGATGCGTCAATAAATTAACAAATGTAGTTTTACAGTAACATTACATATGAAATAATGATTGAATAATTACCTTATTAGAAAGAAGGTGTGTTTTGGTATTATTTTTGATATTATTTTAATTGGCCACAATGTTGTCTAGACCACAACAGGCACTTCCGCTTCCTGTAAGTATGTCCCAGTGTGTGCAATCTCTTTTGCAATGAACTCAAATGTACCTATTCCAACAAAAACAGAACCTACTATTATTGTTAGTATAAGTAGGTGAATTGGAATGCAGAGAAGGATCTGTCAGAGTTATTTATGGTCTGCAAAAAAGGAGGAATGTGGTGTCATCAAAACATTGGGCAAACCTAGGCATGCAACTATTTAAAGAATGAGAACAATCCAGTCACCTTCCTCCTATCACTCCCCATGCTGTTGCTTCACACATTGTGACAACTTTCGAAATGCGGATGCATTAAATGCAGATCAGATTGTATTTTACATGTTGCCAGCAATAGATACACATATCTGTAGACATAAAGTTTGCTATGAGTTATCTGTTCAACTCGGGTTGTGGCACAGACATAAACAATGTTTCCTTTTACACATGTGCGGGTTAATTTCTTTAATTTTGTATCAAACCTTAAATGTAATCTTGTTCAGCTTTGTGTAACTGTTCTGAAATTTCCATTTCACAGAATGCGTGGAGAGACATTATCAATCAGAAACCGCTCTGCCATTGGCCGCTTTCCATCCGGCACTCTTGTTCTGGACGAGCCAAAGAATGTGGAGCCAGAGAAGAAGAAATGGACATGTGGCAGCTGGATCCAGCAGTGCTGCCTCCGCTGCTGCAGCCGCAAAAAAACTACTGATGATGTCTCAGAGACTGTTATCACCAATCCCACTGCTGAAGAACCTATAGAAAGCTTTGAGATGAAAGGTATAGTCCAAATGCATGGGACACACTCAGACTTCATTGTATGTTACGATCAAGAACAGATCCGACAATCTTTTGACTTCGTTTCAGGTTTAGTGGAGGCATGTTCAGTAGACCTTCTCAAATCTAAGACTGAACAGAACCGATTGGAGCATCACACAGATCGCTACCATGATGAAAACCTCATCATCCGGAGGGGACAGACTTTTCAGATGGTGATAGAGCTCTCGCGACCTTTTAACCCGAAGACAGATAAACTCCACTTAGAGCTGAGATTAGGTCGGTTTATTTTAGTGACTTCAGGATTTCTAAAGAAAATGAGTGCATGTGCATTTATTATTCATGGGAGGAACATATTTAAAAGAATATCAGCTCTAAAGATTTTTGCGTTTCTACCTATCAGGGAATCATCCAGATGTATCGAAAGGTACGCTTGTGATTATTTATTTGGTTGAGAACCTGCGTGATAACTGCTGGGAGGCCAAGATCATTGAACAGACGGGCAGAAAAATCAAACTGTCCATCAACTCCCTGCCATCCGCTGCTATTGGCAAATACAAGCTCTCGGTTATAACACAGTCCCTGGCAGATGGGAGCATGTCAACGTACTGTTCAGAGAATGACATCTACATGCTGTTCAACCCTTGGTGTGACGGTAGGAGGGGTCAAGACAAACTGAAAATATATCAGTTGTGTTCCTCCTCATACATGTACTGTTTTTCTCCTAGATGACTCTGTGTACATGGATGATGTTGAACAGAAGAAAGAATACGTGTTGAATGACATGGGTTTAATCTATTACGGGACCGAGAGCCAGATTGGAGACAGAGCGTGGAATTTTGGACAGGTGAGAGTAAACCTTATTCTACAAATAATTTACAAAACAGCACTGATGGTATGTGATGTAGTTTATCATGGAGGCTGATATGTTATCAAAACTGATCAAACCAATAAAAAATTGGATATTTCTTGTTGCTAAGGATTTGCTCAGATTTGCAAATAATCTTGATAATTGATGACGTTTTTGTTTATTCTTCAACTCACCTACTCAACTCTTGCCATTACAAAACATAAATGGATCACATCATTGGGCTTTGTAATCTGTAAAGACTCATTTCTGTTCTCCAACTGAAATATGATCCAAATTGTTTACAAAGTTGTAATTCTTAAGTCAACAAGTTTCCACAAACAAAAGCTACAAACTGATGCCGATATATTTATTATATATTTTATTTCATTCACATGAAGTTTTAAGTTTTCTATAGATAATTTATCTTCCTCTTATCCTGCGGAAAGGGTAAATAGGAGGTTACCTCTGGGGGTTACGTTTTAAGAAATGGTATATAATGAATTTAGTAATAGGCGAAAAATTATTCAGATATGGGGTCTGGCATTGTTATATGATTTTAATTGTTGTATGCAACACCACAAAGAAGGTAAAGGCAAATCACATATTTATTCATTCATATTTAATGTTTGTTTACTGTCATGGAACGGAATGACAGAACCCAAGCGCAGGCCGGTAAGGGTTAACAAAAATCTTTTATATTAAAGTATAAACGATAAAACAAAACCCACGATGGGGAAATAATAACAGAGGAAATAATATTGACTTACTAAAAGAAAAACTTCCTACGAGGGGGAATAAACTTAGGAGTCAAAAACGTACACTACTTCAAAAGTCAAACAAGGCAGGAATAAGGCTTAGACAAGGTAACATTTTGACTAGGACTAAATAACATGTAATGAATAACAACAACCCAACGAGGAACAGAGAAACAAAAGGGATTTAAATATGTAAAAACTAACGAGTGATAATTACAAAAGGGAGGTGACGGGCAGGTGACACATGATTACGGGAGGCAGGAGGGCGGGACTGAGCGACAGGACAGGAGGACAGGAGGAGCAAAGTGACAACAAAACCCTCCACTCATAACACATCAAAACCCAAAAGACGTGGTTCTGTCACAACTCTGTCCAGGGAGTTAGTAAACTCGTGACAGGAAGGACAGAGTCCTGACAGTTTACAAAATGACACTGTTCAATTTATGCAAATTTTATGAATATATCTAGTCTTTCTGAGTTTTCACCACAAAGAAAAAAATATATAATATCACTGTAACACTTCGGGACTGAAGGACGATGCCACACACAGGGTAAAGTGAACTGGTGATTTAATGTAGTTGAAACATATAAATAAGTATAAATACACTAAAGTAATGTATTTAAACATACTAGAGCTCCTGTAACAACAAGACTAATTCCTATGTGTATGTGGACCCGGTTTCTCTTTATCTGATAGTTTGATAAGGATATCCTGTCGGCGTGTTTGTTTTTGTTGGAGAGGAGTGGTACTCCAGCATCAGGATGGGGAGATCCTGTCAGTGTGGTCAGACTCGTGTCTGCACTGGTAAGTCTAACGTTTTCGTTTTTAATGGGTGATATAATAACATTGAGCAACTTTGTTCAGTGGGATCCACTTATTTTGTTAGTTTTAAGTTCCTTGTGTTTCCATATTTTAATTGAAATATTGACCAAATCTAAAATATAGTCGGTTGCAAGCATAAAAGTGATGCCAAAGCACTAAGGTGATGCAAAAATACAATTAAAAGGTCACTTCTGACAATGATATATCAAGGCCAGAGGACGTATTATTTCATATACCTTGTACTTTTTTCGGACCCTGGATCAATGCAAAAGTAAAAAATTCCAATAAAGTGTATTTCAATTATGATGTTCTTATTTCAAAAGATTGGGTCCCTAGAAATACCAATAGGTCGTTCCTAATGCTGGAATGAGATCTGTTGAATTGTTATACAGAGCCACAGGTCGTTTACACACACAACAGCACAGGGTTTTGCAGACTCACTCCATATCTATAGAGGCAAATGATGCCGTTTGAGAACAATGCAGTTCAACCCTGTTTTATGTTTTACATCAGATTAACTCGCCTGACGACAATGGAGTGCTGGAAGGAAGGTGGTCAGGTAAATACGAGGATGGGACGGCCCCTACGGTCTGGACCGGTAGCAGTGATATCCTCAGACAGTATCATGAAAGTGGAGGAACACCTGTCAAATATGGACAGTGCTGGGTCTTCTCTGGAGTCACCACTACAGGTTAGAGTAGAATGAGAAACATGGGGTCTCAATCACTAATAATCCAGTACGCATGTTTTAAGCATTTGTTGAGCTACATGTACCATAAAAGGTTATATTCGACCCAACAATAAGTTAAAACAACCCAGCATTGGTTAATTGATTTTTCAGTAAAAAGATATGTACATATTTCACATGATTCTAAACATCACTGTCACTTCTCTTTCTTTTTTCATCAGTGCTCAGATGCATGGGAATTCCGACCCGATGTGTAACGAACTTCAACTCGGCTCATGACACCGATGTTTCCCTGACCACAGATGTGTATTTAGATGAGAACAATGAGCTTATTGAGGAGCTCAATCAAGATTCTGTCTGGTAAGCTCTTTCGTTAAGTGTATTTGTCACATTTTGTTATGAAATGTAGCCACTATCACTATCACTTGTTAAGACAGACGTCATGAGCAGGTGTAAGACAAAAAAGCATGTTAAATCTGCAAATGTTACTAACCCCATCCGTATACTCTGCAGGAACTTCCATGTGTGGAATGACTGTTGGATGGTCCGTCCTGATCTACCTGCGGGTATGGGGGGATGGCAAGCCGTGGATGCCACTCCTCAGGAGACCAGTCTGGGCGTCTATTGCTGTGGCCCTGCGTCTATCACAGCTGTCCGGAATGGACAGGTTTACCTCAAGCATGACACGCCGTTTGTGTTTGCAGAGGTACATTTCTGTTTTGATGAGATGTTGTGAAGTTAGATAAGTTTGTTATCTAACAACAACAAGTTAAAAAGCGTTCTTGGTCAAATTGGTTTAGCCAGTGTTATCATGTTTGCCTCATCTGTCCACTAGACTGATTTTGCTGTTTTTTGTGGTAGATTTGTAAGATTTTAAGCACCAATGGTTTTGAGAATTGAAAATTATTTTTCTCTTACACTGTCAAAAGAGTCAACTTAAATAATAAGGCAACCTATCACGACCACGTTTTTGAGTTAACTTAATAAACAGAGATTTAAAATCCACCAAACTTAAAAAATATGTGTTTTAGTCATTAGTTGTCACAACATGGTAAAGTTTACCTAATGAACAACGGAACTTCATATTTTTTGTTGGCTAAACATAAATAGAGTATATAGATTAATATAAAAAATTAAACACATTTATTTGTCTTTTACTACTTTTATGTGTTTCGGCCTAAATGGACCACTAAATTGATTAAACAACTGTTTAAACGGTTTCTGTTGAGTGTATTTATACCAATTTATTGGTTGTGTCGTGCCATTACAGTACACCTCACCATTGATCACACAAGCATCAACCATGGTAACAATCAAAAACCATCAATCATTAAAAACCTCTAAACTCAACAGACAACTAACAGTACCAACGATATTAAAGCATTAATTAAGCCAGCTAATCTTAAAAAAAGAAACATATTTGAACATGCTGCTTCTTGGGAACTTTCAAAATCTTGCAATATTGTTTGTTCAGAATACACAGTTTTTTTAGATGGGGCAAACTCTGACACACTTTTGCCAAAAATTTGTCCAGTCAAAAAAACAGCTTTGTCAGAGACATGTTTAGGCTATTTTGTTGAGTATATGCAAAACAATAATTTGACTCCTTTAACTAAAAATGCTACGTTCAAGTTAAATATTTATCGTTGTAGGGAGAACATGTTCCAAGTTGGATTTTTGTAAAGTGTGTTCTTCTCATCTTCTCCCACACCATGTTTGTGGTGTCTTGTTGGTATGAAATGTTTTGTTCTCTGTGTACTTTAGGTGAACAGTGATAAAGTTTTCTGGCAGAGAAATGCTGATGGGACCTTCACTCAGGTCAAAGTTGAGAAGCAGGCAGTGGGTCACTTCATCAGCACTAAAGCTGTCGGGTCTGATGACCGTGAAGACATCACACACCTCTACAAACACCCAGAAGGTAAAATCTAAAAATATCAATGAACTAAAAATCAGTTCAGTTCGGTATTTAAATTAAATTGAATTGAATTCAATTATAACTTCCTAAGCATTCAAGGAATTTGTTCCTACGCAGAAAAAAAAACAAGAGGCCCACAAAGGGACCCCAGTCGACTTCCATAGGGGCCTCAGGATGACTAATAATTTCAAAATTAGACAAAATGAGCATTGAAATGTATTTTAAAACAACTAAAACATTTATAAACATTTACCATTTTAATGTCAAGCTCTGAAATATTTTATTGGGTAGAAATGTTGAGTTTTTGTGAGTGGGAGGAGGGCCTTTCAATAATGTTGAACACAGTGAGGGGCATTGGAGTCAATAAGGTTGAGAACCCCTGATTTAGGGAGATTTCTTTGATCTACATTGGAGAAGATATTATTTTATATCAGTCGGCAGTTTGAAGTCTCATTTACACTTTATTAATAAAAAATGACAACTGTAGGTTCAGAGGAGGAGCGTATTGCTGTGGAAACAGCTTGTCAATATGGGACGAAAGCAGGAATCTACTGTCCGTCAGGAACTGAGGACGTCACTGTTGAGATCACAATGGGTGAAGAAGAACCTCAGCTAGGTGCTGATGCTAAACTGTCAATCACCATACAGAACATGAGTTCAGAACAGCGCAGCGTCACTCTCTTCGGTCAGGTGGAAGTAGTGTATTACACTGGGGTGCATAAAGCTACAGTGAAGAAGGACCAGGTACCTGTCGACCTCCAACCCAGTGAAGGTGAGAGACTTTATACATATCACAATTCCACAAAACAATGATCCAAAAGTCTGCCTTTCTTAAATGGAATATGTTTTTTTTTTGTCTGAAATGTTTAAAAAAATATGAATATCCCTCTTTTTTTATGCAAGGAAAGCACAGGTTTACTTTTATGACATGAAAAAGACATTTATTTTGTTTCACCAATAAAAAAAGGTCTTACAACATGTTTTCATTTTTATTTTACAGTTGACTCTATAGACTGGACTCTACTGTATGATGACTATAAAGATCAACTGGTGGATCAGGCCATGCTGATGCTCACTCTTACTGGACGGGTCGCTGAGACTAAACAGGTTCTGGCAACCCAGTTCAGTTTCAGATTGAGAACACCAGATATTCTGATAACTGTGAGTTTAAAAGGCTTCTTCAGTTTAACCCTCACATACAGTACATATACTGTGAATAAGAATATTTTTTGGGGAAGTGGTGAAATTAAGATAAAGAAATGAAAAATAAAAAACTGCTTTAGCCTATTGACATGAGCCTGAAATTCTTCTTAACATTAGGTTTAATGGAAAGAAACTTTTCATGGCAAATCAGAAATACTTGAGTTGTAAATGTGTGCTCTTCTGCCTCTTAGACTGTAGGTGACGCTGTCCTTGGTAAAGAGTTGAGTGTTGAGTTCGTTTTCCGAAATCCATTGCGCTGCACACTGAAGAATGTCAAGTTTCATATTGAAGGACTCGGAATGCAAAGCATTAGAGAGATTTCCTATGGGTAAGACTTAGAGTTATTTCTCCAATTAATGTTGTTGTGGGTGATTTAAATGTTTGCTGTTTTCATTAAAACCCATTGTGTCCAGACAGAAATATTTATTACTTTATATTTAAATATTTTTTTATGAACAGAAGAATTTTCTGAAAATAATATCACAAACATTTTTCTAGCCTTTACTGCTTAATATATGCAAAACCCTCTAAAAGTTCACGTTTTAGCAAATCATATCGAATGAAACACAATTTACACACATTTTATTATTGCTCTGACTAAATGAAAAACTTGAAGTGTACATTTATATGCATTCCCTATTTTTTTATTTGACTTAGATTAAGTTGTACTGTACAGACAGAGCCTACTGTAGTATTTTAGTTCCACATTGCAAGAAATCTTTTGACTGTCAATTAAATATCAAAAGGTCTTCCAATCTACCTGAACTCCCCATTTCAAGAATGTGTTTAAAGTGTGATAAAATAAGTTTCTCATGTCTTATTCATTTTCTCAGCAACATAGAAAGTCTGGCCACGGTGACGCTGACAGAGAAGTTTATTCCTACAGAGGCTGGACCACAGAATCTTCTTGCTTCACTTGACTGCCAGCAGCTAACTCAAGTTCACGGAGTCACTAACATTGTCGTCAAAGCATTGTGAAATGTCTCAAAGAAAGACAAACTTGTGCTGGAGCTTTAGTGCTTCAAAACGACTATTTTATCTCCAATAAAGAGATTGTCTTCTTTATACATGTTTATCTTATGCTGTAACCTGTGCTGTTTTAAATGTTAAGTTTTGCAATTTAAATGGTAATTCATTTAAAGTATTTATTTTTATATAATGTGAAATATTATTTTTGCCTTTTTGGAAGTGGATTTTTTTAATATTTAAAAAATGTATTTACAACTTAATTATAAATGTATATGTTTTCTCAGGAGTGCTATTTTTTAATATTCATAAATATGAATAATACGCATTGTGTTTTTTTGGGGGGGGACTATTATTTAGGGGGATAATATTATATTATTTTATTTAATAATAACATTACCATTCATCATTGCAGGGCTCAATGAAGTGCATAATCAATAACAGAAATCAAAACACAATTCATTTTCCACCACCCTCTCTTGGTTAGAGTTACTATTTATAAAGCACATTTAAAAACAACTAAAGGTTGACCTTAATACATATGAATAAATTATCAACATATAATCATAGACGTTTTGTCTGACAAGTTTGCTTTTGGTCTGTGTTTGTTTATCAGTCTGGCTAGTGGCTTGTAATACAGCATAACAATTAATTTTATATTTAATATACACTGCATGTCCGAAAAAAGTCACCACCTTGGCAGTGCAGGGGGTTGCTGTAGTTGGTCATGTCTAGGATCAGCAACGTTATATGCCCAAAGAATGAGGTCAACTCCCTTCTTGAATATACAGAATGACCAGGTTATTCCAACAATGGGTTTTTTCTTCTCTGATGGCACACAGGCATAATCCAAGATGACAATGCCAGGATTCATCGGGCTCAAATTGTGAAAGAGTGGTTCAGGGAGCACGAGACATAATTTTCACACATGGATTGGTCACCACAGAGTTCAGACCTTAACCCATTGAGAGTATTTGGGATGTGCTGGAGAAGACTTTGCGCAGCGGTCCGACTCTCCCATCATAAATACATCATCAAAAAGATCTTGGCAAAATCATGCAACTCTGGATGGGTACAAATGTTCTGACATTGCAGAAGCTTATCGAAATGAAGCCACAGTGAATGTGTGCCGTAATCAAAGCTAAAGGCGGTCCAACAATATATTATATTGTGTGTGACTTTGTTTGGACAGGAAGTGCATATTGATATTAATATTTTATTATATATTAATTGTTTTAAATTAAATTTAAAATAGTCAACAGTTATTGATTCTTTGTGGAAGCCTCCCGGAGGTTTGGGCCACATGAAGTTTATGTTGTGCTGCTAAAAATGTATTATGTTTTTTTAACTTAAGTATGGCAAATGTTAAAGTATAGTATTTACACAGTTTTCTACCATTTACTACACTATGGGTGCTGTACAAATAAAGACAAATGCCTGAGATGATTGATGAAATTCTGTTTATTATATTGAAATTTCAAATACTTTTTTTTGAAAAACGTTAAACGTTATCAATATTGAAATATTTATGTTTTAATAATATTTCTACCAGAAAGACTCGGAAGGCCAAAGTTGAGTATTCAACATTTATTGAACAGCTGATAGACAGAATTTATATGGTTATAATAAAGATGGTTATTGGTTTCTTTGGAGTAGGCCCTGTCCGTGGCTCGCATCCAGAGGGCCAAGAAGTCCTCCACTTCCCGCCTTGAGATGGTAAGGCGGGGGCGTGGCCAACCCCAGAGAATGGTCATAGGCTTACCTCTGGAGCGAGGCCTATTACTCACCTGCTGGTTGGAGTCTCTAGCAGTACCTGCAGAACGATATTAAATGCAAATGTTAATGATATAAACAATTTACCGGTCGCTGGGCCGTGAGTAACACAGAGACGAGGCCCGGATAGCCCCCAACACTGACAAGGCCCCGATAGGCCACAACATATAGACGAGGCCTCGATAGGCCACAACACTGACAAGGCCCCGATAGGCCACAACATTGACGAGACCCGTACGGGCCACTGTTGAGACAAGGCCCCGATAGGCCACAACCACTGACAAGGCCGACGAGAGGCCCCAGTGACAGAAGGCCCCGATAGGCCACAACCACTGACAAGGCCGACGAGAGGCCCCAGTGACAGAAGGCCCCGATAGGCCACAACACTGACAAGGCCCCAATGGGCCACAACACTGAAACACGGCCCCGAAAGGGCACAACACTGAGACAAGGCCCCGATAGGCCACAACACTGAGACAAGGCCCCGATAGGCCACAACACTGAGACAAGGCCCCGATAGGCCACAACACTGACAAGGCCCCGATAGGACACAACACTGACAAGGCCCCGATAGGCCACAACATTGATGAGGCCCGTGCGGCCCCTTTTTGACAAGGCCCCGATAGGCCACAACCACTGACAAGGCCGACGAGAGGCCCCAGTGACAGAAGGACCCGATAGGCCACAACACTGACAAGGCCCCAATGGGCCACAACACTGAAACACGGCCCCGATAGGGCACAACACTGAGACAAGGCCCCGATAGGCCACAACATTGACAAGGCCCCGATAGGCCACAACATTGATGAGGCACATAAGACCCCTTTTTGACAAGGCCCCGATAGGCCACAACCACTGACAAGGCCAACGAGAGGCCCCAGTGACAGAAGGCCCCGATGGGCCACAACACTGACAAGGCCCGAATGGGCCACAACACTGAAACGCAGCCCCGATAGGGCACAACACTGAGACGAGGCCCCGATAGGGCACAACACTGAACAGGCCTTGGTAGGCCACAACACAGAGGCAAGGTAACTGATGAAACAAACACACCACCACCAGTAATTGCATGATTTACCTGAATCTGGACGGATAGGGATTGTCGAGTTGCCGTGATGGTAGAAGAGTCTAGTCTTATTAAGACTCATAAGCAGAGGATGACCATCTACCTGTCCGTTTGATTGTTTCCATTGGAATTCCGCGTTCGGTTGCTGTAGTGGCTGCTCCGATCCGGATGGAGTGTCGGTATACAGCAGGGGCGAACATCGAGATGACGCCTCGATAGGCCACAACATAGATACGAGGGCTCAATGGCCACAACATGGAAACAAGTGTTGGGGGAAGCAAGACACAATCATTAGTAATTGCATGAAATACCTGGATCTTGGCCGGATGGGGCTTGTTGAGCTGCTGTGATGGTTAGAGGAGTCCAGTCTTATCAAGACTCATATGCAGAGGCCGACCATCTACCTGTCCGTTTAATTTTTTCAATTGGAATTCCGCGTTCAGTCCAGGTAGTTGCTGCTCCGATCCTTGATCTTGACTTGAAAGAGCGTGTTGGCTTCCATGATAGTTTTGGAGTCAGGTCTTACGTAGGGTTTGAATACAGACGACAAACATCTGCAATCCAGCTTTATTAAAATCCTCACTCGGCAGCTTCGTAGCTGCTCCAATCCCAAAGTATTGTCTGGTATAGGAGGGGTGATAGATCGCATGTTCTTAATCTAGCTTAAGTGGCAGATGCTCATTTGATAAAATAAAAGAGTGGGAAAGAGTTAAGCAACCATCTTTAAATAATTAACGTTGTTAAAATTGTTGGCCTGGACGATAGACAGATGCTTGGATAGGCATGACGTGAAGATGGGTCCATGATACCCGGAACAAAGGCTATAGTGACTGATAATGAACGTGGTCGAAGAGTAATGAATGAGAAAACTAGACACCACCACCAGTTAATGCACGAAATACTTAAGAGGAGATGAACATAAACTCACCGGATCGTGGGTGAAGCTCCATATACCGTGATACTTTTGTAAACGAGCGTTTTGCAGTATATATGAGGGAAATATACGGCACCAGCAGTATATCCATGAAAATGTAGATTGTGACTTGAGTTTGCCGAGCCTTCTGGTTTTAACTTATGCTTTCATTTCCCAAAACTCGGAGGGTAATTAACCGAATGTGTGAATTAACTCCATCAAGGAGTTTCGACGAGATTATTTTCTGCACTGAAATCCAGTCATGAGTTCTTAGGCTTTAGGTACAAGTGTATAGATGAGAAAGGGGAAGCAACAGAACGAGAATACCTTACCTGTTTCCTGTATTAGTTGGTAAAACACGCATGACGGTTTACGTCTCCCTTCGCTGCTCAGCTGTTCCGATGTAAACATGCGCTATACACGCCAGACCGTTTGTGATGCCGTCACATCTATGCTGTATTTAAACAAACAGACCAGCACGCACATTTAAATGAGTAACAAACTCAAACATGACGATTGCGTCTTATGCATGCTTCGAATCAACGAAATTAGTGATAGCTTTAAGGAACAAACGCTGCATAAGTTGTTTCATATAAACACTAACATAACGCAGAATCTTGCATATACATCCAGAGATGCCTTTTGAAAGCTTCCGACACCGTTGTTGATGAAACGCCTGCCGTGCACGATATGAGGTTTGAGCGAAGAGTGTATTAACAACCAGAATTAACTGAATCCCAAACGTCTTTGGAAAGCAAGTGGCTGTATGAGCTGAAAGAATCGCAGCAGAGTAGCTTAGCATGAATTAGCAATAGCCGTGTACACGTAAACTCGTGTGTAACATCCTGCGTAACGGCTGAACGAGCGTGCGAATCACTGTTGCTTCGACTGCGGACATAGAAAGGGGTAAGTGGCGATCTTTATGTTCCATGTTGGAAGGTGATTGGTTGGGTGTTGATTGGTAGTGAGTGATGCAGGATTGAGTCTTCCTTGCAGAACTAGCGCTGAAGCTATATTTCTGTATGTCACTATAGGCCTAATAGGGCTACTGTGTCTTTGCACTCAATGCTTCTGACCTAGTTATGATTATGAAGCACTCTATCTGGCTCTTTAAAAGGCACTGCATCACAGTAGTCATCGTGGGTATGTTGTTAGGTGAACTTTGAGAGTTTTGAGCTTCTCGGAAACGTGTGCGTACAAGATATGACAGAAATGTTTGCTCTTTGATGCAGTTTAGAGAACTTGATGAAATATCGATCTCGTCAGACTAGTATCTATCTGACACCAATACCAATATCAATAATGGCATCGATCCTCCTCCCCCTAGTAAAAAGCATTGGCCCTTTTTTCACTAGTAGACACAAATCTGTTCCCGGGGACTGCTCTGAAAAGACAAAAGAGGACCAACAAAATATTTGAATAACTGATAAAACTTTAGACAGTATGTGTTGTATTTCAGGAGCTTTTTGTTTTTTTGTATCAATCCAAAATTCCCTGAAATAATGTAATTTGCTGTAAAGTTCAGTGGTTTCTTCACTCTGAGCTATAGATATTTTCATGAACCTGCTATTGAAATCAAATATTGTGGACGCAATGTCTGGTGAAAAACTGAAGATAAAAGAGCAAGCAGTAAGTTGTGAGGTGCACCTTCAAAGTCTGCTGGACCTCACGTGAAACCAACAACTGCCGTGGCAGCTCCTAGTAAATTTAATTAATGGAATAGTGTAAAACATCCACCAAATGCATGAAATAGAAATAATCCAGTTCTAGGCTAAATTCAGTCACAAGATGGCTACAAAGATCCTATTCTTGTTTGTCATAAAAGAAGTGGATTTATTAGTTTTACTGGGAGATATGTGACTGTATGTGTTTGTGTGGATGGAATCACACTGAGAGCAGGTGGATGGTCACTCAAGATCTCTTTACTGGAATCTGTCACAGACAAACTGGGACAAACACGACCAAAAGCTGGTTAAAGGACAGCGCATCAACGCATCAACGTTGCTCAAAATCAACAGCGAGAGATGTGAAACTCTGCTGGATATACATTATATTGTGAACATATAGTGGAATAAAACTAAATAAAACATACATTAAAGAAATAAAATATAAAATCACTTTCTCTGTTCTCATTTCTCATCAAATCACATAAATGCAGAGAGATTATAAACTTAAGTAACCACCTTTAACATATTTTGTATAAGTGAAATACCAAAAGAGAAAACACACACCTAGAATGGCACAGTTACACAGTTCGGCACGTGCGAGCACATAGCACGTGTGTTAATGCTAATACTCAAGTCTGAACATGACAAATCTGAATATAACACATACCTGGGACAAACACGACCAAAAGCTGGTTAAAGGACAGCGCATCAACGCATCAACGTTGCTCAAAGTCTTGAATGAAATAAACAGAGATAAGTCAATCTAAACTCATTATTTATAACGCAGCGGTTATTGATGCGACTTACCAACAGCGAGAGATGTGAAACTCTGCTGGTGGTGACGTAGCTCCGCCCATAATATCACGCATGCTAATGCAAGTGACGCAACAGCCAACGTCGAGTTTCCCAATTAATGCATGAATTTAACAACATTATTTAAACTCCGTTACAGATATAATGGTCTCTGAATGTAATATCTTGAGGATGGGGACCAATAGAAAACATTTAAAGTCTGATGGTATTTGTTTCAAACACCATTATAACTATGGTTGACATGATAAAACTATTACGAAACGCTGTGATGTATGTTTTGGACTTTTCACTGCAGGAAAAGAGTGCGTACGCATGAAAAGAGTACCTACGCACACTGGGAGAGCTTCAACAAGCAGTAGTCCAAACACCACTAATGTGAGAGGCGGCAGGTGAATTAAAGATCCATTTTACATTGTTCTGCAGCAGGTGATCAGAAATCTTTTGTTGATTCCATTCACTGATGGCTTTCCGCAAGTCACGTAATCCTCCAACAAAATTTGTCCCGTTATCCGATCCGATTTCTGTGGCTGGGCCTCTCCTAGCGATTAATCTCTGTAAGGCGTTGATGAAGGAATCAGTATGGAGGGTGTGTGCAACCTCCAAGTGAATAGCTCTTGAAGTGAGACATGTAAACAAACATCCATACCTCTTGAGCTCACTCCGTGCCTTCTTTACCAAGAAGGGCCCAAAATAGTATATGCCCACACGAGTGAATGGAGGCTCCCCTGGTGACACTTGAGTTGGGCAAGTCTGCCATTTGTTGGACTTGTGGACTAGCTCTTAACTTTCGACAATGTCTACATGACTTGAGAGTACGGTTAAAGACAGCACGTCCCTTTAATATCCAGAAACGTCGACGAATTTCCGCAAGTACTCTCTCTGGACACGCATGACCCTAACGTAGATGGTAGTGACTGATAATCAGCTGGGTGATGTGATGATTGTTAGGTTGGATCAATGGATGTTTTGTCTCAAAGGGAATTGGGGCATTTGCTAGTCTGCCTCCCACACGAAGGAGCTTGTTGTTTTCATCCTCAAAGGGATTAAGCTTGAGAAGTGAACTGGTTTTGACTTGAGAAGATCCAAAAGATGCAGTTTGTATGTACTACTGCTTGTTGAAGCTCAGAAACAGTGATGGGGTCAGAAAGATTCCCACTTGCCCTTTTGCGTAACAAAGCCTTGACACGCAACAAGATTGCAGCATCCCCTTTTAATCGATGCCAACTGGAGTATCGCTCCAGCAGTCTGTCCACTGCATTTTCCATTACTTGGTTTTGTTTTACGCTAGCTGCATAGACCTCTTTGGTTCTTTTGATCTCTGCTTCTTCTGGCAAATCATTTATGATAGGTTGAGCGGGCCAATGTTCCTCCCCAAGTCGTAGAAAATGTGGACCAAATACCCATTGTTCATTTGACAAAAACTCTCCTATGTTCATTCCTCGAGAGACATCATCCGCAGGGTTCAAAGCAGAGTCACTGTGTCTCCACTGGCATGGTTCTGAACGCCCATGTATTTTTGAAACACGGTTAGCAACGAACGTCTTGAAACGACAAAGCTTGTTGTTAATGTACTGAAGTACGATAGTACTGTCTGTCCTAAAGAAAGTCCTTTCAATTGGAATCTCCAATTGCCGCTTGATATGCTGATCCAGCTCTGTAGCAACTACCGCTGCTAGTAGCTCCAGCCATGGTATACTAACTGGCTTGATGGGAGCAAGTCTGGCCTTTGACATCACAAGCCTGCAAGTGTCACCAATCCTGATGTATGAAATAGCACAGTAAGCCAGTTCTGAAACATCGGAAAAGTGATGGAGTTGGGCAACTAACAAACAACTAGTGGATGTTGGCCTGAGACATCTAGGAATTGTCAGTGCTGACAATAGAGGCAAGTCATTTAACCATCTGCGCCACTGTGCAACCATGTCCACCGGTAACTCCTCATCCCAGTCAACTTTCATGCGGCACAACTCTTTTAAGATGGCTTTTGCTTTGAGCATGAATGGGCTTGCAAATCCTAAAGGATCATAGATGGAACTGGTAGTGCTCAATACTCCTCTCTTTGTTGTAGGTTTGTCCACTGCCTTGACATCAAATGTGAAGCAGTCTCTTTCCACATCCCAAAGGACGCCCAGTTTACGTTCAAATGGCAAATCCTCTTGGTCAAGGTTTACCTCATGCAATGATTTTGCCCAGTACCACGGTTGTCTTCAGCTACTCGTTGCAGGGCAAAATTGGCAGCACTAGGACTCCAGACACCTCCAAAAAGATGAGCTGTACCATAGTACAGTGTAGAAGAAACCATGTTTTATTTGGTGGATAGACAACCATTTGTTTGTCTTTGTAATTAAGCACCCTTTCAACCCATGATGTGATATATTTGGCATATGGATTGCCAAAACGTCTCTTGAGAATAGCCATGGCTTCCGCATAGCCCAGACTAGAGTTGGGGTTGCACAAGCAATGTGAGTTAGCATCTCTAGCTTGGCCGACAGTGTATTGATGCAGTGAGTTTCTCTTGATCTGGCACGGTCTCTTTATCTATCACTGAGGAGAACAATCTCATGAACTGCCAGTACTTTAAGGGTTCTCCATCGAACTTGATGATGTCAACAGGTGGAAGGTGCATGGAATCGATGTGTGACTGATATTGTTGTCTTGACAGATCTAGTAGTTGGCATAAAGAATTCTCGTTCACTGTAGAAAGTGATGGATGAAAGTTAAGGGATGGGTTACCTGAGACAGGAGTTGAAAAGTCTTTATTTATTGTTGTTAACTCAGCCTTTTGACGATTTTCCTTCATCTCAGCATCCTTGAGTTTCAGTAAGCCTTTCAGTCCCTCCATTTCAAATTCAGCTTGCTGAAGTTGTAAGTTAAACTCTGCACGCAGACGTTCTTCCTGTTGAGCAATAAGCATGGAAAGCTCTTTATTTTCTTTCAGTCTCAGATTGTGTCCCAGATAGCAAAAAATATCTGCACGGCTTCTTTTTGTCACCGGCCCTAAGCAGTCGGCTATAGGTGCGTCCCGCTGGCGGTGATGAAACGACAGGCTGCCCTTCGGTATAGCGGCGGCGGAACGGCGGCTGGCCTGCGGGCCGACCGTGAAACGAAGGCTGTAGGAAAAAAGCGGTGGCCGCCAGCGGTGCGCTCGCAATCGTGTTTGCGATTACGCCTTTCTGACGCTTCTACTGTCTCCGGGGCCCCGCCTGTGGTCCGCCGACTCATTGCTATCTGGGGTAGCCCTTGAAGCTCGGTAGAAAGCTGTTCTGCGGAAGACAGTGGAAGGTAAGTAGCTTCATCAAGCATTGGCTCTTCCTCTTGGAAATTAAGAACATCTGAAGCATCTACGCTTGGATCCTCCATGGGAGGCTTAAAGTCCTCTTGCCAGCTTAAGACAGTGTGCTGCAAGTCTTGAACATCACTCAGGACTGATGTTAAATAGCCCTTTGAAGCATCAAGATCATCATCATCTTCTAGTGTTTCATGGTATGTGTCATGAATCTCATGAAACCTCTTAACAGCCTCATCCAAACCAGCAAGTTTAAATTCCACCTCTTTGGGAAGCGAGTAAACTAAAATGTTCAAGCGTCCAACTACACGCGAATAGCGCGATTTATTCGCGCCATTCGTGTTTGGTCTGAACACACAGTTAGATTACATTAATATAGCGTCTAATAATGAGTCATGACAGACATTTGCCATGTAAGGGCATGTTTATTTAAATTTGCAATTCATAAGAGTTATACTGTAGCCTACTGTCTTTTGATGTCAATTTCAATTGCAATTCAATTGCAAATTCAGGGGCACTTCTAAAGTATTTTGGAGAATCCTCTGACACTGGTCAGCCATCAAAAACCATCAGCCTCCTTGAACTTATCACTTTTATGCATGATAAGGATCTATCGGAGATCTACTCCAACTTTTGGACTGCTCTCAGGATTGCACTTACTCTGCCAGTCACTGTGGATCAAGCATAGAGGAGCTTTTCAAAAGTTGAACAAGTCGTACCTGACGTCAACCATGTCTCAGGAATGGCTCGCTTGCCTTTTATCATCAGTATCAATCACTCAATAGGGGGCAGATTTCGTATGATGACATTATTGATGATTTTGCATCAAGGAAGGCCAGAAAGGTCAGGTTTTAGTTTGTGATTTCTGTTCTTAGTACAATAGTGTAATAATTAGATTTGCTTTTGTGTGATTTGTGTGATGAAGGATTTGTGCTATTTAGAATATTTATTCTATATTTTATTTGTATATTATTCGTGATATTTTATATTATTGTTGTTCTCCGCTCATTTTACATCATGATTGTACATATGACATATGTTGCCACTTTTATGTATATAGAGTTTATTTAAGTTCTGATAACTTATACTGTTTTGTGCAGAATTGTGTTTTTAAAATGTTCTGATGAAGGATTTGTGCAATTGAGAAATATAAGGATCATCTTACAGTTATATAGTTATGGTAAAACATGTCTGTTTTTTTTTTCTCGGATGGGTGGGAGTAGGTGGGGAGGCACCCAGAGGGGATCTCGCCCGGAGAGTGATTCAATGTAGAACCGCCACTGCACACAGGAAAGGGCAGAAGTATTGCAGATAAACCATCAACTATTTTGTGAGTACACTAGTCTTATGTGTTTTATGTAGTCTTATGCGTTCACAAATCTGATGAAGTTAGTTTGCTGTGTATTGTATGTATTTAAGCAAATATAGGCTACACTCATTTCCTTTCGGGAGCTCTTAAGCCAAACTGATCACTAAAGCAGCATTTTGATTTTATGAATGGGCTACGTGAACTATGAATACATATTGGGTTTAAAAAAATTCAGATTTTGGAAGCCTGATAACACAATTTTTGCTATGATTTTATGTGTACCACTCCTGCAGGAGATTAGCAAGCCCAGAGGCAATGGGGGCTTGGTGGCCATGATGACCCTAGAGGTGCTGTTGTCGCCTGAGCTGCTGCAGAGGATGAACTTCTTTGTTAAGAACTGAAACATGTATTTATTTATTTTTTGAATTCGTTTTTTATGTATTTCTTTTATTTCCAGAAGTCCAGAAATGTTATGTTTTCAGGCACTGTGCACATCTCAGTTGTCAGTTTTTGAAACAGACATCACAATGTCTCCAATAAATACAAATACTGTGAACAAACACATTTTTATCTCTTCTGTTAAACATAGGTCTACATCAGATTGTCTGGCAATGAATAGAGTAGGCTATTTCAGATATTATAATTTATATTTATTCATGTATATAAATACATATATTTATCATATAATTTGTAAATCAGGCCCAAGATCTTTTAGTTATGAGCAGGGCTGTAGGTGCAGTGTTAGCGCCCCCTGGCTGTGGAACTGCAGTAAATTGAGAAACTCTTTTGGCATGGAGTGAAAACCAAGTTTGGGTCCTACATTGTCAAAATAATGATGTTGAACATCTTGCTGTTGCAGATTGATCCCAAATGGCCAAAATCCATAAACGTGCACGTGATCGCACAGCTCTAGTGCCACATTGATTAACATAAAACCAGTGGAGAGGCGGAAGACGTTCAAGCCACGTCCCTTCCAGAGACCAGCCAAATTCTTAAGGTAGCTTGGTGAAAAGAAGACGACTCGCTGGTGAGGTCTGATCGGCCGGAGCACTTTGAGTGTGGTGATGGCTACATTAGTGTAAGGTGAAAATGCAAAGGCTGGAACGATGATGGATGAGTTTCCATACAAACTCAAACGCTGCACTAATGGATCTGGATTAACTTTTATGTTTCCGAAGCTGCAGAGATACACACAAGAGACATATTCAAAGATTCTCTTAAACAATATTCTATATTTTCTAAAGATAAGATAAACAGCGCAAATTAACTGTTTGCTATGCTCAAAATTTGCTAATAAAAGCCTTCATATGATGTAGGAGACAAAAACAGTATTTCACCAAATGTGAACGGGCATAATTTATTATTGCATTATTTATACATCAAAAATTCAAAAAAAGTGTGTGATTGGATTTTCACCGTATCAGTTGAGTGGGGTTAACAGTGAGCAGATCGGTTTTTAAACCAACATCACTGTCATTAACTGGAGGCATGTTAAACCTGCAGAAAAAAAGACAAAGATGATATTCATTATACAGGGAAAGACAGAAGTTAAAGGTGTCATGAACTGGGCTTGTTTATTGTTTTATACTGTTGTATGAGGTCTACTTATTGATTTTGATGTTTTTGAATGTAAAAACAACAAAAATTTCATAAGTAATAGGTTATTTTCTAGCCGGGTTTTAAGGTCGACAAATGCTCGGTTTTAATGGGCTTGCCGCATTGAAGACGTAAGGTTAGGTTTTACACATTGCACTATTCACACGGGATTAGTATTATCTGGAGACCTGGTGTGATTTAGTAATGACCTCCCCATATCTGTATTTAATGTGGCGCATTCGCACGGGATAAGTGAAGCCTGTGATTTTACTCAAATTTACTGACTTATTTATCTGGATTTGATGGCAAGGCTTTCCGCATAGTTTGTATAACCTATGGTGTATGGTTTTCAATGATATAACCGTATTTGAGAACCGTGATGGTGAACCGGACAGAAGATTATTGCGATTTCGGGTCTTAAATGTTACAAGAGTTTCCATCATAAATAAATAAACGGGAGACTCCCGGTTAATTATGTATATAACCCAGCACCTGAAATAATAACAAAACACTTCAAAACAGCCTCAATTATTGGCAAATGGGGGATTAAACCTTGAAAACCTATAAATGAGCTCACCACATTTGCAGGGGACTAATATTATCACAGGACCTTGGTGTTCATCAAAATAAGTAATTTGTGGGGGATTTTTCAAGTTACAGAGATATCTGCTTCGCATGGGATTAAGATCACAGACAACCTCTGCAATTATTACAAATGATTTGAGTTCCCTAGGTAACACTTATCTCGTGCGAATAGTGCTTAGGGCACATCAAGCAATCTCTAACAAAGCAATAGTGACGCATAGTACAAAAACGCTGTGCTAACATAAGATTGCTGCATCATTCCTATCAGATCAAATCACAGCACTGCTTTTAAATTTTTGTCTCTCCGCCAATCCAGCGTCCACCTGTGCCTTGTTCACAAAGGAATCCGCCGTGAGATGAAGGGAATAATGCTCAATGTTTTTCCCACGTGAGTTGGAACGTCTTTAAAAATATACTTCAACCAGGCATTACTAATGTCAGAATCCGAAGGAAGGTTATGCAGCGACTGTGTTCTTCCACAACCAGGGGTGGCACAATATTTTGCGATCTTTAACGGCATCTTTGTTTATTTCTTGCTTGCTCTATCTGTTTCCGCTCCACTTGTGTAACTGCAGTTCCGTCATGTGCAAACTAGTGGGCGGGGCTAGAGAAGTAGTCGTTGATATTCTTCTGTGGAGGCTGTGTTCAACCTATCATAGATGATTTCCAGGACCTGCCGTTCGCTGGGCCTGGTGTAAATAACAGATGTAATCTCGGTAACACGTGCATTTTCAGTTCTGAGTCTAACATGATGTTCGCGTGAATACGATTCCCTCTCATATAACAAAAGCGTGGTTGTTTTTAATTGTGGTTTTAATTCATGGCACCTTTAAAAGAATGGGTCTTATTCAATAAATCATTAATAAAGTTACTCCCAAATACTTGACTTTGGAACACAAAATAGGTTTTCAAAAAGGTTCACTTGGCTATTTTCCAATATACTGTCAGCACCTTAGCCAGCCTTGTGGAAGGGGTGGTTCTTTTTCACACAAAAATTTTTTTTTGTCGTTTCCCCCCATATTTGTTACTTAATTATGAGGTTCAAATACTTCCGTGCTCGAATTCCACTGTTTATGTGAATGCCCCGCTCTCCATACCAATGTTAAAACGTGTAATCGGAGGACCTCTACGGATCCAGCTACTAAGAAGAACACCTTGTTCTTATTAAGGGTCCATTTGGTAAGTTTTACTTTCCGGTGTTAATTACTATATTAACCAACAAACATGCACTAACATGTGGTTAGCCAGGGCAGTTTTAACACATGAATCCTAATGACTCCAGTATTAGCTAAGGTTAACCCTTTCATACACTCAGACACAGAGGACATGCCCACGGACCGTTGGCCAAACATCTGATGCATCAGGCACACTTTTCTGGAAACACTTCAGCACGTTCAAAGTCATCGTTTGATAGGTTGAATTTCACAGGATTTCTGGTTTCTATAAGAATTCATCATGATAGACTAAAGGCTTAATTCTAATGCGAGTTTCTTGGCATAAACTAATAATCATGTTATTGCTGTTAACTTTTTACAAGTTCGTGAATACACTGCCCTTACATCAGAGACCTTTCCACACCTCTTAAGATTTGATGCAGCACAAAACGAAACGTGATTGGTTGCTTTACCTAAAAGTTTCAGACCCTCAGTATGAAAGACTGGCTACACGAGACTAGCCCTTTCATGGCTGTAGCCAGGGTTTGAATATTGGTGTGGTCTCAGGTGGGGTGTTAATAATTATACCTAATACAGCTTTCCTGTAGCTCAGTGGTAAGAGCATTGCGTTAACAACGCAAGGTTGTGGGTTCGATCCCAGGGGATTGTAAATACCTATGTAAAATGTATAGGATAAAGCAATGTAAGTCGCTTTGGATAAAAGTGTCTGCCAAATGCCTAAATGTAAATGTAATATGACCAATAAATTAGTCAGCTTTAATAAATATAATCAATAATCCATCCATCTATCCATTTTCTTCCGCTTATCCGGGGCCGGGTCGCGTGGGCAGCAATCTAAGCAGGGATGCCCAGACTTCCCTCCCCCTAGACACTTCCTCCAGCTCTTCCGGGGGGACACCTAGGTGTTCCCAGGCAAGCCGAGAGACATAGTGCCTCCAGCGTGTCCTATGTCTTCCCCGGGGTCTTCTCCCAGTGGGACATGCCCGGAGCACCTTCCCGGGAAGGCGTCCAGGGGGCATCCGGAAAAGATGCCCAAGCCACCTCAGCTGGCCCCTCTCGATGTGGAGGAGCAGCGGATCTACTCTGAGCTCCTCCTGAGTGACCAAGCTTCTCACCCTATCTCTAAGGGATCGCCCAGCCACCCTGCGGAGAAAGCTCATTTCGGCCGCCTGTATCCGAAATCTTGTCCTTTCGGTCATGACCCACAGCTCATGACCATGGGTGAAGGTAGGAACGTAGATTGACCTGTAAATCAAGAGCTTCAGCTTGCGGCTCAGCTCCTTCTTCATCACGACAGACCGGTACAGTGACCGCATTACTGCAGAAGCTGCACCGATCCGTCTGTCAATTTCCCGTTCCATCCTTCCCTCACTCGTGAACAAGACACCCAGATACTTGAACTCCTCCACTTGAGGCAGGGACTCTCCACCTACCTGAAGTGGGCAAGCCACCCTTTTCCGACTGAGAACCATGGCCTCAGATTTGGAGGTGCTGATTCTCATACCAGCCGCTTCACACTCGGCTGCAAACCGTCCCATTGCATGTTGAAGGTCCTGGTCTGATCGGGCCAGCATGACGACATCATCCGCAAAGAGCAGAGATGAAATCATGTGGTCCCCAAACCCGACGTCCTCCGGCCCCTGGCCGCGCCTAGATATTCTGTCCATAAAAATTATGAACAGAACCAGCGACAAAGGGCAGCCCTGCCGGAGTCCAACATGCATCGCAAACAAGTCTGACTTACTGCCGGTAATGCGAACCCAGCTCCTGCTTCGGTCGTACAGGGACCGGATAGCCCTTAGCAAAAGGTCCCGAATCCCATACTCCCGGAGCACCCTCCACAAGATGCCGCGAGGGACACAGTCGAATGCCTTCTCCAAATCCACAAAACACATGTGGATTGGTTGGGCAAACTCCTATGAACCTTCCAGCACTAATGTCAGTGTAGTGTAAACCTCGGTTGTGTCTCCCTTCTCTTCCTGTTTATGTTAGCGTGTGTCTGACGTCATCGTGTCTCCTGGTTCCTGGGTTAGTTTTGTTATTAAAGTTCCTTTTGTTTTGTATCCCGTTGCCTTCGTCCGTCTGTTCCTCCCGCTACAGGTGACAATCTTAACTAATAACTTAATGATAAATTAAGCTGATAAAAGAGTGTCATTTATGCACTCACATTTTTTTGCTCCCGACACCTATGATCCTAATTATTGGCAGTTGCTATTTAAAGGACACTAGGACAATGATGAAAAAATCGAAATAGATTCTGGACCTTAGACAGTGAGGTGTGGCTCGTTCGAACCACCCGAACTCCCTCTCTAGCTACGGGCCTGACTAAAAGCATGCTGTGAACAACAAATGTAAAGATTTCCTTCTCTTCAAACATCTGGTAATGAAAGATGTTCTGTTCCTTCTATAACCTCAGGCTACTCTTTACATTTGCACAGCATGAACAATAATGTGGCATCATGGGATTTTTTTACCTGATGACATAGTCTGCACTGTCAATCTCTCTTCCACAACTACTGTTCTTCAGAATCCCTCCACTGCCCACTACAGCACAATGACCGAGAGGACGCTTACTCCAGGGAAACTCCTGTAAAGAAAAATGAACCTTTTAATGAATTGTAATGTCTAATGAATAATTGTAACTACATTACGAGTGAATACATTACAACACTTATCAATTCATGCTTACAATTGGCATTTTTTAGCAACAACATTTAATGTATTACAACACATATTCTGAACAATTATCATGCATTATATCCTTAAATTACCCTTTATCATGCATTGTACCTAAAGGCTTAAAGTAAAGTGTTACCAAAAAAGTTAACATAAAGTTAAAACTTTAACCTTCAAAAATATACAGGTCGACTTTTTACAACTGTACAATTCAACTCAACCCTCAACCCAACTTTGTTTACACAGCGCTTTTTACAATTTTCATTGTTACAAAGCAGCAGTACAAGAGTCAAATGAGACACATTGAATACAAGTAAAACAACTAAAGGCATATACCTGTAAAAACAAGAAAAAGGTGAAAACAACAAAGACAGACATACAAATGCTCCACACACACAATATGCATACATACAGTACCTACACACATTGACAAAGACACACACACACACAAACACACTCGCACACACGCACAGTGAAAGCACACATTTGAGATAAAGGAGAGAGAACCACAGGTCAAATATTAAACGGACTATAAATTCTTAAATGCAATATTAATATGTCTAACTTCTGAATTCTAAAGGCTTCAAAATATTTGATCTGCCAGCGATTTTAAACCTATTTTGTTTGATCAAAAGACATTGAATCAATCGATCACACAATTACAAAATATTTTATTCTTAAATTCTATAGATGACCAGCAAAATCATTGTGGACAGATTGTTAGTATCTGATATTTTGCCTATAGCACAAACAAATAGCTGTTGTGGACGACTGAATGTGGGCAGCTGCTGTCTAACATTGTCTATGAAAGTTGCATCATGTTTTTGAATAAAACATGTTTTATTTTTCTTTATAATACTGTATTTACCTTTATAAACAGATGAATTTATGAAACACACATACCTCAGGCAGCAAGTCATGAAGTGCAGCATTTATTTTGTAGCTCTGTTTTGAGCTAACTTCAAAGGGAATTCGCTCATCGACAGCTGTGTTCTGCTTTGTCAGATATAAAACACCCGTTGCGTTACAACAGGAACGCAGCCTGACTCTGTAAATACAGTCGAACAGAGCGATAGAAAATTAATAGGCCTATATTTTTTTTAAAATAGAATTAGTATATTACTTTCACATTGTATTGTTTAACAAACTTGTGTTGTAAATGATCCAACATGTACCCCTTTTAATCATTGTTGTAACTTGTCTAGGCTAGGGCTGTCACAGTTATAATAAACGTCTCATCATGATTGCTTGATCGCAATGATTGCATATCTCTATAGAAGACACACAGGGGAGCTGCAGTCCTGCCATATTCTAGTCCACACACTGCGTGCAGAATCCTTACTCAAGTGAGTATTTTGATCATATCTTCATTTTTATGCCGATTTTTCAACTCCAAGCTATATTAACTTGAATGCTTATGGGATTTAAGAATATATTTAACTTGCTCTTAAAAGTCATACATTTTAAAAAGTCTTTCAGAGGGATGCAGCACTCTTGAATGGCTAAGATATTGGGGCGGGATCACAGAACCATCAAATGTTTTGTTGCAAAGAGTCAACAGATTAACAAGAAACGCGTTGAGAAGAAAAGATGCAAATTAACTGCCAAAGATTTAAGAAGAATCAAACGCAAAGCTACCAGGAACCCATTATCCTCCAGTGCTGTCATATTCCAGAACTGCTACCTACCTGGAGCTCCCAGAAGTACAAGGTGTTCAGTACTCAAAAACATGGCCAAGGTAAGGAAGGCTGAAACCCGACCACCATTGAACAAGTTGAAACTTCGTGACTGGGACAAGAAATATCTGAAGACAGATTTTTCTAAGGTTTTATGGACTGATGAGACAAGAGTGACTCTTGACGGACCAGATGGATGGGCCCATGGCTGGATCAGTAGATCCCAGCAAGGTGGAGGTGGGGTAAACGCAAATATTCTGAGCCCGTCTTCCTAGATCATTTCGGTCTGGCTCAAACCATCAACTAAAACTTTTTTACATTTGCATTTGAAACCAAATGAACAGAATTGATAGTCATACCTGGTTATACGTGGTTGAGTGATGAAATTGTTATACACTTATAAACTTGTTATACAAGGTAGGTTGCAGCATCTAGATCAGAACATTTCACTCTTTAATGAATAAAATTGTAAACTGGTTTAATTTTAACCCATAATAATAACAGTAATTAGATTATCTAGCACCTTTACATAGCTTAAAGGAATAATTCACCCAAAACTGAAAATTCTGTCATAATTTAAAGACCTTAGAGTTGTTCCAAATCTGTAGTGTTCTGATGAAGACAGAGAAAGGTATTTGGAAGAATGCTTAAAACCAGACAGATTTTGCCCCCATTGACTACCATAGCAGGAAAAAATAATGGTAGTCAAAAGTGACCCAGAACTGATTGCTGTCCTACATTCTTCAAAATGTCTTCTTTTGAGTTCAAAATAATTTTTTAATTTTTGGGTGAATTATCCCTTTAAGGATACTTAACATTACAGATGCAAAAACAAAACAGACAGTAGAATATTCAACACATAGCAGCATATATTCAAGCACAAAGACAAGGTAAACAACAGTTCATGAGATGGAAGCATTCCGAAAACAACTCAGAAAAATATTGAGTGACTGGAGAACAGAAGTCCAGAGTTTAGGTCCCACAACACTGAATAAAATACCCACATTAGGAGAGGTGAAACCTGGGAACAGAGAGAAAGCCACAGTCAGAGGAATTAAAAGTTGGTATGTTAAAGAGAAGCATGTTACAGAGATATTGAGGAGCAAAGCGATCATAAGATTTGAAAGTAAGCATTTTTATTTTATTCTTAATCAAACACACTCAAAAATATGAACTGTTGGGGCTGATAGTTTTACTTAACCCATCCTTGTTCACAGTACATAAAGATAAAAGTAACTTAAGTAATATAAGTAAACTATGTTATTTATACTAAAAATGTAGATCTTTCAGCATTACTTAACATGTGTTTGACTGGTCAACTTAAAATTGTTGAGTAGAACCCAATATTGTTGAGTTTACTTAATATAAACAAGTTAATTCAACATGACTGGTTGAGGGGGATTTTCAGTTCCCAGCATTGCGTACGACTGCATTCAGGCAGTACATTTTGACATTTAGAATTATTTTAAGCGTTTTTTAAGTAAAAAAAAAAGACTTGTTTGGGCTTAATGTTCATTTATCTTTGAGGTTTTAAAGAGTTTGTTGTATTCGTTAGTTTTAGGGTTGCCATAGTTTTGAAAAGTGGTATGTGGTTAGGATATGAGAGGTTTCTGCGCGCCCATGATGTCTATTGCATCATTCAATGAGCTTTAACTATGCTAGCGCCAGAACTGAAATGCCTCTCATCTGATTTACTAATTGTGTTTTGACTTACATGCAGTAAGTCTGTATATCATTTATGTATGACAACAAAAAGTACAATTGAGAAGGACCCATATTAAGTTTAATTATCTTAAAATGACAGGTACAATGGGAATGGTTTGGTTCTACTTAAAAAGGTTTTGTAAACTTTACTTACATTTCTTTTGTTCATACAACTTAATTGTAGAAACTAGTCAACATACTTGTTTCCAACCCACTTGACACCATTTTTTTATGTTAATCCAACAAATCATTTTTTTGAGTCCAGGATACCGGTTCCCACTTGAAATCAAACATAGTCTGTGTGATGTGGGTGATTTTTCTTTCAGCAGAGTTTTGAATACATTGCCATCTGGCAATGGAGCTGGCAGGTAATCCAGTAAAAAGGCATTACAGTTATCAAGACTGGATGTGACAAATGCATAAAAGAATGTCTCAGCATCTTTGATACTAATGGCTTGTTTCTATCGAGTGGTACGGCTCGGTACAGTTTAGTATAGTATGGTTCCGGAGGGCAGAACAACACTAGGCCTACCCTTACTTGATGGGCATGGTGCTTGCCGAGTAGTTGTATGAAAAAATGCACCTGCAGCACATGCAAATCACGATTCTTTGTCAACCAGTAAACTTCCTGCAATGCTAGGTAACCTAACCGAAGGGTCCCAAAAAGTGGTACGGTACGGTTCACTAATTTGGTACCATTTACAACTTCTGACAATGGAAGAGCAAATAATTGGGTGCAGTACTGTACCAAACGGAACCATACTGCTCAGTTGAGACAAGCCATAAGGAAATGCGACATATGTAAAAATGCAGTTCCCCTTCTGTCGGTCTCTCGAAGTTGTGACGAGAACGACAGATGGGTTCGCCCTTGAGAACCAATAAACTCTGACTACTATAGAAAAGGCCCATGAAATTTGGTGAATGACATTTGCATGCCAGTCTCCGCCCCCGGATGTCCGGTATGAAACGAAGCCGGCGTGCAGCATTCATTTACCTTATGTTCTTCAGAGGCTTCGCTCATGACTACAAACAAAAATAATTTATCGAATTCTTCTTCTACACTGCAGGATCTACGACGTAGAGCAGCGGATCGTCCCTACCTGCAGCGACCTTCCCCTGGGCGTCTCGGCGGTTCCGGAGTTGTAAGAGATTTTTTTTCTTAAAAGGTCCTTTTCAGGACTGAGTACTCTCTAGCGAGGCATGTCTCGCAGTTCTCTTTGGTGCGGCACCCTCATCGAGGAGGGGGATGGACACGATCGCTGCATTAGGTGTGAAAGCCGTATCGTACATCGCCAGGCTGGCGTACGCTCACGGCAGCTAACACAACTTGCCCTCCGCCTCCTCCCGTGGAGTTAGCAGGTGATCCGCTCCCTGCGGGACACACACATCCCAGGCAAACTGAACCAGACTGCCGACGCGCTCTCTCGTCAGTTTACGCCTTGCGGAGAGTGGCGACTCCACCCCCGGTCCAGCTCATTTGGGTGCTGTTCGGACAGGCACAGATAGACCTCTTTGCCTCCCACGACACCACCCATTGTCTGCTTTGGTACTCCCTGACCGAGGCCCCCCTCGGCACGGATGCCCTGGCGCACAGCTGACCCCGGGACGGGCGGAAGCGCACCTTCCCCCCCCGGAGCCTCCTTGCACAGACACTGCGATAGGTCAGGGAAGAGGAGCACCAAGTGTTATTGGTTACACCGCACTGGTTTAACCACACTAGGCTTCAGAGTTGATGCTCTGGACAGCGACTCCCCCTGAACAATTCCCCTGACAGAGGACCTGCTCTCTCAAGGGAAGGACACGTTCTGGCATCCCAGATCAGACCTCTGGAACACCATGTCTGGTCTCTAGACGGGACGAGAAGATCCTGAGATGGCTACTCCCCCTATACAGCTGAGACCATCAACCAGGCTAGGGCCCCATCTACTAGGCGGTTACACGCCTCTAGACGGCGCCTCTTCTCTTCCTGGTGTCTTTCTCAATGAGAAAGATCCACTGAGGTGCTTGATCTGGATTGTGTTGTCCGTCTCACGAGACTGGAGACTAGCATCTCCCCTCCACACGGAAAGTGTATGTAGCCGCAATCGCCACTCATCACGACTCAGTTGATGAAAAGTTTCGAGGGCAACACGACCTGGTCACCAGGTTCCTTATGGGCGCGAGAGGGCAGAATCCACCTCATCTCCGCTCCATACCCTCTTGAGAGCCCCTCTGAGGTTCCGATCTTCCTCACCTGAGTAAGACGGCCCTCCTGTTGGCGTTCGCTTCAGTCAAGAGGGTAGGGGACATCCAAGCATTCTCTGTGTCCCCGGATTGCCTTAAATTCGGCCCTGGCAAACTCTCATGTTATCTTGAGACCCAGGCCCGGATACGTGCCCAAAGTTCCCACTTCTCCCTTCGGGGACCAAGTGGTGGACTTGCAGGCTCTCCCCATCGGGGAGGAAGACCCAACCCCATCCGTGTTGTGTCCTGGACCGCAGGCAGAGCTTCAGTAGCTCTGACCAGCTCCTTGTTTGTGTTGGAGGACAGCAGAAGGGGAAGGATGTCTCCAAGCAGAGGCTGGCGCACTGGGTCGTGGATGCCGTTACGACGGCATTCCGATCTCAGACTCTCCCATGCCCATTGGCAGTGAGGGCTCACTCCACACGGAGTTTAGCCACCTCCTGGGCACTGGCAGAAGCGCCTCTCTAGCAGACATCTCGAGAGCTGCGGGTTGGGCTACGCCCAAACACCTTCGCAAGGGTTAACAGCCTTCGCGTATACCCGGTGTCAGCCCATGTCCTGCGTGGTGACATGTAGGACTGGCATCCGGGGGGGCGTATGCCTGCCAAAGCACCTTCCCACCCTCCAAGAGGTTGGGTCAGTGTGCTATCTACCCTTTTCTTCTTACCCAAACACATGGCTAAGAAAATTGATACCTCACCAACCTTCCTTCTTACCCAGACACTGGTTAAGAACAGGCATTCAATCCATCAGTAAGCAAGCACCCCCTGGGGGTTGGCTGGGCAGAGCAGCCTTCCCCCTTAGGCCGGGATACCATATGACCTATCACAAATAGTTCTAACCGGACCTGGTGCTATCAGACGCAGTAACACCCCCACCGTGGGCTGTTCCGTCTGTTATACCCTCGTGACAACAGTTCCCACACATGGTAACCCATGAGCTTCCCCAGGTGGACCTCCACCTCGCGGTGAACTACCCAGTCCGCACGTTCCATGCGTTCTCCTCCAAGGACGAGACCATATATATGTCCACCATATTCCTCCCCAGGGGTAGGAGGTGGCCTCTGCAGCGCTTCTCTGATTAAGAGTCGCGCTCACCCGGTGTAAACCCGAGCTGGACGGCCTCTCGCCTGTAGAGAGCTAAGGCCCCGTCCTTGCAAGGTAACCGGTCAGGGCTGTACCCATCTTTTTTCAAAGAAAGCTCTGGAACCCCCCGACCACCGCACTGGAAGGTTAAAATTTTCACGAAAGCTTCGAGCTGACACTCCCAGGCTTGTTACCGTCACTTCGTTGAGATTGTGATGCGATACAGCCTTGTGGCGTTTTCCATAGGTAACCCCATCTGTCGTTCTCGACACAACGTCGAGAGACCGACAGAAAGGGAACGTCTTGGTTACGTATGTAACCTCGGTTCCCTGATGGAGGGAATGAGACGTTGTGTCCCTTATGTCACAAACATGTATCGTATTCTGCTGCAGTCGTGAGAGGCTCTCAGGCTCTTCAGAACAAGAGGTAAATGAATGCTGCATGCCGGCCTCATTTTATACCGGATATACAGGGGCGGAGCCCGGCATGCAAATTTCATTCGCCAAATTTCATTGGCCTTTTCTATAGTAGTCAGAGTTGATTGGTTCTCAAGGGCGAACCCCATCTGTCGTACAGACACAACGTCTCGTTCCCTCCATCAGGGAACCGAGATTACATACGTAACCAAGACGTTATATACGTAACCAAGATGTTTGGAGATGGTGGTCTAGTGGGTCAAACCACTGAACTGGTAAATCAAAAAAAAGGTTGCTGGTTCGATCCCAGCAGCCACCACCAGTGTGTCCTTGAGCAAGACACTTTACTCCATGTTGCTCCAGGGGGATTATCCCTGTAATAAGTGCACTGTAAGTCGCTTTGGATAAAAGCGTCTGCCAAATGACTAAATGTAAATGTAAATGTTTTGGTGTCTTTTTGTCTAGGTTGAGTTTCAGAAAGTTGTTTACTTACAATATCTGCTTGTGTAAATTAAATAACGATTTATTTAGTGCAGGCTAACAAATAGTATAACTTTGGATGTCAGTAGATTAGAAATTACCGTTAAAACCATTTTGTTGTAGATTCTGACCAAGGTTTAGTATGTTGGAAATGAATAATAATGGACCAAGAAATGATCTCTCAAGTAATGAATTTCAATATTACATTTTCTATCAGAGAGGAGAAGAACCAGGAAAGGTCAGTGTAGAAAGATTCAAAGTATGGAAGGAAGGAGGCGAGAACCGGAAGACAATAAAAAACATTTAATAAATAATATAACAGCCGACGGCCCCTCACGGACGACCGCCGGCTAACAAACAAACAAACCAAAACATAATATAACAGCCAGCGGCCCCTCACGGACGACCGCCGGCGAACAACGACATTAAAACAATACAAACACAAGCTCGGGCCCGGTCCTCTCTCATCGACGGTCCGGTCGCGTGTTCCTTTTATATGCTGCCAATCTCCTACGTGATGCGAGCACCACTGGCGCTAATTAACAATTACTTACCGGCCTCGAACCACGGTCTCGCCTCGCATACTCCACTACATACCCCCATCGCCCCTCACAGGCCTGGGGGTACCCCCGCGACTGTGCATGCTCCCTCCCCCTCCCTCGGGGGGGGTGGGGCGGGGGGTATGCAGCGACGAGACGAGACAACGGAGACGGGAGCCCTCGGAGCGACCGGAAAGAGAGAGGGGAGAGAGGAAAAAAAAAATTATAGTCCGGTTCCCTGACATGCTGCCGCTCGTTCCTCAACCAGCCGAGAGGCTCTTCCTCGCGGTGCTATGCGGTGGTGCTGGACGTTCGGTGGACGGCCCGATCCTCCTCCGCCTCCTGGCGGTTGGCGATGGCTCCTCCGTGTGAGGGCACCGGGGTAGAGAGTCAGTCCGCCGTTTCCTGCTCCTCACCATCATGGCTGTTGGCAGCAGGATTCCGGCTCACGGCCAACGGCGCTGACTCCTCTGCTCCCTCTTGGACGGCCGCCATCCCACCTCGGCCCAGGAGCACGGCAACGAGCTCTCCATTCCACCCGAATCCTCGCTCCAGAACCACCGCCTCGGGCAGCCACTGGCGGACGCCCTTCGTCCGCACTGCCCGAACTCCTCAGCACCGCGATGCCCCTCAGCAGCGAGGGCTCTCCGACAGCATGTCTCTCCTTCCTCCCGGGTTTCGGCACCAAGGGTTCCAACGCCCCTCACGGACGACCGCCGGCTAACAAACAAACAAACCAAAACATAATATAACAGCCAGCGGCCCCTCACGGACGACCGCCGGCGAACAACGACATTAAAACAATACAAACACAAGCTCGGGCCCGGTCCTCTCTCATCGACGGTCCGGTCGCGTGTTCCTTTTATATGCTCCCAATCTCCTACGTGATGCGAGGCCGGTGCGCGCACCACTGGCGCTAATTAACAATTACTTACCGGCCTCGAACCACGGTCTCGCCTCGCATACTCCACTACAGTCAGAAACAGAAAAACCTTGAAAAAAAGTTGTGTCAGACCTGCACATAAGCTGTTTCAGTGATTTGGAGTGTAACAGGATGTATTTGTTCATGCCTTAGGGCTATTGCATGAACCTGAATTCAGTAGCTACCAGTACCATGTTATGTCTGGGTTTAGTTTGCACAAACTTTTAAAACCAACGCTGTAATCCAGCGGTGTAAAATCTTATTATAAATCATACTTCTTATTTAATTCAATTGATGAATTCAGTTTCATGCTGTAGGAAGAGTGTCAACTGAGACACACACCTGTGTAACTCCTTCATGGTGATGTTGGACACGGGTGGACAGCCCATCAATGCTGAAAGATCCTTAGTGAAGCTTTTGATATCAATTCTGAGAGAGTAAAAGACATTTTGTAAGAATCATTTTTGTTTCCTTTGGTGTTAAACCAATGATTAAATCACAAAAAATATGTTTTGATGGCTGTGTTTATTTTTTGAGAAGGGGTGTTCATAAGATGACACCTTCATAATCATGACATGACACATTTCATGAATATGATGAAGAATTAATGCATGTTTATAAGTGTCATTCGCTGATTTTTAATGCAAATATGACATTGTTTGAGTTGTCTTTGTTATGAAAACTTGACATAAAGCAATACATAATATTCTGTCAGTGTCTTTGACATAAAAATGACATAAATCAGTGACTAACACTTAATGACAATTATTATAAAAATCCATAAAATCTTTGCATATTCATGTCATATGTCATGTCATGATTATGAAGGTGTCATGTCAGTCTTAAGAACACCCCATAATGTTATTAATGTTACCCATTAATGTTCATGTAATATTTAAAATAACCTGAAACGTAATTAGAGAGGTACATTAGGTCATTTATTTATAATCCATTAATAATGTTCATATAAGTTACATATACATAACTTTTAATGTGGTGATTTCTGTCATTGCACAAACCTAGTTGAAGAGATAGTGGAAAACCTGTGACGAAGCTTCATGCAGTACACTGGTAGGAAGGCATCCACAACTCTGAAGAATAAAAAAAATGTTTTACACATATTACAGCATCTATTTCTCAGTTGCAGATAAAATAATTGGACCATGGGCTTAAGTCTATTAAATTACAGCCATCAGATTCACACTTTCTTTTCTACTTTTATTATATATAAGAAAATCAAGGAACAAAACTACTAAAGGTCGTCATTAGCATTGCTAAGTAAAGACAATACAATTTCCATACACTATTTCCATACACTATGTGTACACAATCAATTTATCCCAATAGTTAATACAGTTTTCCAAATTCAATTTTTAATCACCATCCAAAAGAGTAATGAATGAAAAGTTCAACTCCTTCCCTATATTTTTCCAATATCAGCAGCTTTTTCTAGCCAGTAAGGTTTTATTTTTGACCACCTGATCTCCCAGGAATTCATAACTATCCTAGGAGGTGGCCTATTTAGATGAACTCGTACATTGTGAATCGTACAGAAATGTACGGTTACTAGAAACAGGCAACACTGAAGCTGCACCCCTAACCCCGGCCCAATCCTAATATAACTGGCACGAAAGCAAATCATACTACTTTAAATAATTTGACATATGCTTTTAAAGATTTGTTTATATTCATATAGATTCACATTCTCTAAATGGCAGAAATCTAGAATAACACAACATATTTAACATGCAATAATATGGTGCAGCATGCTCGGCTAACCTTGAGTTTCTCATGGTTAAATGTAGACCGTTTTATATGCCAAGGGAATTCACTTCCACCATTATAACGGCTTCTTACAGTATATTCCACAAGATGCTGATCCCAAGCTTGCTATGAAAGAAATTCATGCAGCCATCAGTAAACAACAGACTGCTCACCTGGAGGCTGCATTTATTGTTGCGGGAGATTTTAATCACTCTAACTTAAAGACAGTGCTCCCTAAATTTCACCAGCATGTTTCCTGCCACACAAGAGGAAACAAAACTTTGGATCATGTCTATACAAACATGGCTGAAGCTTAAACCGCGACACCCCTCCCCCACCTGGGTCAATCTGATCACCTTTCTTTGTTCCTCACCCGCAAGTATTCACCTCTCATTAATCGTGTGAAGCCATCAGTGAAGACCATCAAGGTGTGGCCTGCGGGGGCAGACTTTACACTCCAGGAAAGGTTTCTACACACAGACTGGAGTATGTTTGCTTTTCAGGCAACCAGTGGCTCTCACACGGACATAGACAGCTACACCTCCTCTGTATTGGACTACATCAATACCACCACTGATAGTGTCACAACAAGAAACCAGAAATCGGAACCTTGGATGAACAAGGAAGTGCGCCCCCTGTTGAAAGCACGGAACACTGCCTTCAGATCAGGTGATGCACATGTCTACAGTACGTCCAGGGCAAATCTGAAGAGGGGCATCAGAAAGGCCAAGCACTGCTACAAGTTGAAGCTAGAGGAGCATTTTTCCAATTCTGACCCTCAACGCATGTGGCAGGGCATCCAGGCCATTAGCGACTACAAAACCAACCATTCCACCCCCATAGCCACAGATACCAGCTTCCTGAGCGAGCTTAACGGCTTTTATGCACGCTTTGAGAGAGACAATAAGAAACCCGCCACCAGGCTCACACCTTCTACTGATCACCCAATCATCACACTAAATTCCAAAGATGTTTTCACTGCACTAAGCCGGATAAACGCGCGCAAAGCTGCTGGCCCAGATGGCATCCATGGTCGCGTACTCAGGGCATGTGCGGAGCAGCTCGCTGGGGTCTTCACGGACATCTTCAACCTGTCCCTCGCCCAAGCAGTGGTTCCAGCATGTTTTAAATCCACCTCCATTGTGACAATTCCAAATGGCTAAATGACATGCCTGAATGACTACCGCCCTGTAGGACTCACACCCATTGTTATGAAGTGCTTCGAGCGGCTGGTCCTGTCACACCTAAAAGACTCTCTACCATCCACACTGGACCCATACCAATTTAACCACCGTAACAATAGGAGTACAGATGATGCGGTGTCCATGGCGCTGCACTCCGTGCTCACACATCTGGACAATAAGGACACTTATGCACACATGCTGTTTGTAGACTTCAGCTCTGCATTCAATACCGTCATCCCTTCCAAGCTAATCATCAAACTTGGAAACCTAGGCATTAACAACTCAACCTGCAACTGGATTATGGATTTCTTGACGAACAGGCCTCAGCTTGTTAGATTAGGCAACATCTACTCCACCACAATCACCCTCAACACTGGTGAACCACAGGGCTGCGTACTGAGCCCCTTTCTCTACTCCCTTTTCACACTCGACTGCAGGCCTGTGAATGGACCTAACTCCTTCATCAAGTTTGCAGACGATACAACAGTGATTGGTCTCATCAGCAACAACGATGAGACAGCTTACAGGCAGGAGGTCCGGCACCTGGCCACATGGTGCTCAAACAACAACCTGCTCTTTAACACCTCCAAGACAAAGGAGATCATCGTGGACTTCAGGAGGCACACACGACTCCATCCACATTAATGGGATGGCTGTTGAACGTGTTTCCAGTTTTAAGTTCCTGGGGACCCATATTGCAGAGGACCTGTCCTGGACCACCAACACCTCATGCCTGGTCAAGAAGGCTCACCAGCGTCTCTTCTTTCTGAGGACACTGAAGAAGAACCAACTGTCTTCAACTATCCTGGTGATCTTCTATCGCTGCACGATAGATAGCAACCTGTCAGGATCTCAGTCTTGTCATGTTCTTGTGTGTCTTTTGTTTTGTATATTCGTGGAGATTCGCTCTGTTACCCTCCACGTGTTTGTTGTCTACGTCACTGGCCCTGCCCCCCGTGTCTCCTCATCAGGCTTTCCCCTCACCGGGTTTCCATCACTTCATCACCCGCACTCCTGTAGCTTGTTCCCATTAGTACTCTCCTCTGGTTCCTCATTATTTACTCCCTTGTGATTATTTCCCGCTGATTGATCCCCTCTATTTAAATCCCTCTTGTGCTCTCGTCCTGTGTCAGACCGTTGCGTGTTATATGCCAGTTCTGACTGCCTCAGTCTAGCCTGTCTAGCACTGTTAAAGTCTTGTTAAATTATCTTAGTTACTCTATAGTTCCGCTTCTCAGATTCGTCACAGCTCCAGTGTTTTTGTCTCGTTATTATGTCTACCTATACCACTTAGTGTTCTCTGGCGCTCCAGATCTCCGCTCTTCCCGCTACCAGCACCTCTTCACTAAAGAACGTCAGGCGCGTCTGGATTCAACCGGTGGGTCGAGACTCCTCCCCGCTGAACGTTCGCTCCTGGAGGACTCAAGAGATCCAGTTCCAAATTCTCCGATTCTTTCCGTGAGTGCCGGTGGGTAGAGCCTTCTCCCCACGCACTCACGAAGAGACTCAGACCTCGATTCTCCTATTCTTTCTTTGTGGACTGTACCAAATAAACAGATTTCCTGCAATTGAGTCTCCGACCCTCTGTTTTCTCTACAAGTCATTACAGCAACCAACTGTGTCACAGTCTGGTACGGGAACTGTTCTGTTGCTGAGCGCAAGGCACTGCAGCGGGTGGTGAAAACAGCCCAGCGCATCACAGGGACTACACTCTCTTCCATTGAGGACATCCACAAGAAACGCTGTCTGCGTCAAGCTCACAGCATTCTCAAGGACTCCTCTCACCCCGCTCATAGACTGTTTACTCTCCTGCCTTCCGGTAGGCGCTTCAGGTGCCTCCGGACAAGAACCAGCAGACTAGGAAACAGCTTTTTTCCCAGAGCGGTTTCATTATTGAACTCTGCCCCCCACTGATTTCACCATCCCTCATAACTTTAACTTTAATGCTGCTATTACATTGTTTACATTGCACTACAGGGCTGCCATGCATGACTAAACTGTACACACCAGTACTTCATGTATCTGCTCTACCGGACTGTTTACACACACACAGCATCATTTGCACTCTATACTGCTCACTTGCACACCAGGAATATTATACTGAATGCTCATTTGCACTAATGGACTACTCTCATAACTGCTTTAACTCATCTACTGCACTGTAACTCTATTAACTGCATCTACTCATCTATTGCACCATAACTTCAATAACTGCATTAACGCATCTACTGCACTGTAACCTTAACAACTTCATTAACTCATCTACTGCACTGTAACCTTAATAACTAATGTCTATAATTAATGCACACTTAAAGCTGCAGTATGTAACCTTGGTATTTGACCACAAGAGGGCGCATTTCCAACAATAACAAAGGCGAAGCTTGATGACGCTATGAAGCAGGTGACGATGGGAGATGTCGTTTTAAATGCGTTTTCGCCATAGCGATGTATCTAAATTGGATAAACGAATCATGATCACGGATGAGGTAATTTATTTGTTTTTGTATTACCTGTATATCTGATCGTATTATTTTATGTCATCATAATTAATGAACTGCAAGGAACGTGAAATGTTATGCTATATTATCCCGTTACTTGTACAATAACAAAATAAATAATTGATTTGCTTACCTGTCTATCAATACACTCGCGAGAGCAGAGTCTCTGTCAAGTCCAAGATTGTCGCGCAGCTCTCTCCATCTCGAAAACGCCTGGCCGATATTTATCCTGGTTTTATTCCTCCGTTTGTCACACAGTCTGCGTGTATCCAAATATGGACGCTTCCGTTTTACTGGCACTTCAATACTCGCCAAAGAGTAATCGTGATCGATAACAACCACTTCCGCATTTGACCATGTGATATTCTGGTCTACACCGGAACAAAGTATAGAGCGGACATTGCGTCACTGAGAGGCGACATTTCTTTTCCGGGACGGCCAGTTATTTAAAATCGGAATTTCTCTGAAATAAAAAATCTTTAGAGACTTTTGAAATATTGTAAGTACACAACTGGAGGAAATATATCACACTGTGCAAGTTATTTTCTGAAATTTTATTACAAAATTATTACATACTGGAGCTTTAAGTCACTGTATATGTGTCAATTGTATTTGTGTAATGACAATAAAGTTGAATCTAATCTAATAAGATTTTACTGTGAAGTTATCTTTAACAGAACTACACTGGTGATTTCATGAGTAAAAAATAGTTGCAGATGAAAATAATTCAACAGCCATGAAACCTGTACAACCAGTACAACAACAACTCCACTCCTCATTCGAAAGTCTAAAGGATAACGTTTTGCATGAAATCCACGTCCAGGGCCAGAGTTCACATGAGGGGCGGGGGAGCTGACATCCCTTGAGGTTAAATAAAGTTGCATAAAATGTTCCACTAATCATTTTAAATAAAAATCATGTGCTAACAATGCCAAGACAATGCAGTCAAAAATAGTTATATCTTATATACGATAATTATTTCAATTTCCGGCTCCATCAGCAGACATTCATACAGGGCTTTTCGGTAGCTGGAAGCACTGACATTGGCTGTTCTCGATATGAGACTCACATGAGAATTGTCCTCTGTCAGGCTTCAACGTTTGTGTCAACATAAAATTCACAAGCACAAATAGCAAAAAAATGTTGTAACACAGTTCCAAGGAAGGAAAACAGGAGGTAGCTTTCATTTAAATAAACAAACAATAAAAGGAAAGTAGATTGCCCGGAAGCTCCCTCACGGTCGACTGACGGCCACACAAACATAATAAAACGTAAAAAAAATCCAGACCTGGTCCTCTCTTGTCGTACACTCCTGTCACTCATCCTTTTATGCTTCTAATCTCCTCTGTGATAGATGCAAGAACAGAGCAACACGCAGCTGACACTAATCACTCGTGTTGCCTCATGGCTCTAACCTGAACATTTGTTTAAGTATTCAAGTAAAAATGCCATTAAAATCTTTTAAATAACTCATCTTAACCATTTAGTTTAATTTATGTGTTTATAATATCCATATATGTGTGTGAGAGTACTAATTATGTGTGTACACCTAGAGCCTTATGAATAAAACACTCTGTACATGAAAATCGTCCAGAGTTAACCTTTAACTAAAACCATCTTTTCCCACTGACAACATTTCAAAATCTATACCATCAAGCCATGGCTTAGTTACACTGGGAATGTTAATCTCATTTAAATAAAGTAAACTTTATTAACAAAGAAAACTTCCTGGTGAAACAAACCACATGACCAAACACACAAGAGTCTTGACTGGGTTTGCTTTTATATATCAACTTGCAGTAAGGCAGAACAAAACCAGGAACCAGACGTTTTGCATTTTAAGATTTTGATTACAGATTTTGAGGGCACAGGACACACACTGATAAACAATTTACAATAAACACTGTAATATTCCATACAATAGTTTTGATTTCATGGTGACTTTAAAGGTGCCATAGAATGGGAACTGTATTGCCTAGGCTTAGATGAATAATAAGAGATCTGTATATGGATATGACATATCGTGAGCTCTAAACACTATTGTTTTCTCCTTCTTGTGTAAATCTTGTGCATGCAGAAGACCACTTAAAAAGAGGCCAATCCCAACATAACACCGACTGTGACGTTACAGTCGGGATGTATGCCCCCAACATTGCATATACCCCCCTATGCTCTAAGTCAGCCGGACGTGCACAGCTGAATCATTTACTCACCCTCAAGTTTGTTCTGTTGAACACAGATAAAGATATTTGACATCTTTCAAACTACCATAGTCGTTGATCATAAAATGAGATAATTTGAAGAAAACAGTTCTGGGGCACCTTTGACTACCATTTTTTTTTACTATGGCAGTCAATGATGCCTCACAACTGTTTTCTTCAAAATATCTCATTGTCAATATGTCATGTTCAACAAAACAAAAACTGCTATATTTTTCTAATGAATGATGTCCCAGAACTGAAAATTGCTAACATTCTTCCAAATATCTTTCTATATGTTCAACAGAAAGCAATAGAGGGACCGGATTTTTCCTTTTTGGGTTATTCCTTGCAAGTTTAGTTAAAGTTTGGTGGTTGTTAACCAGTTTCATGCTAAGTTTTCTCCTGAAAGAAAAACTACCTTAACCTTTCAATGGTTATTATTATTATTTTTTATTCGCAGTAACTTGTCTTATACTGTATATTGTCATCTCTTACAGACTTACTTACAGATACTTTCTGGAAAAAATGAACGTATTAAAATATACCCAGAACCAGGGGTGGTTCTAGGGTGAGTGGATATCCGGGGCTTAGCCCAGAGACCTCCACATATGTGTTTGTATACAGTGGCACAGCAAGTCAGGTCCGGGCCCATATGCCAAAACTTTAAGGCATCGGCTACTTGCACTAAGTGTAAATAGCAGTAGGTTTTGTTTACATTAAGTGAAAATAGCAGCATTTCTTAGCGACATGCTATTTTCACTTACCGAAAACTGTAGTAATTTCTTTGGATTAAGTATGATAAGGCTTTATTTACAAGTACTCGCGCATTAGTCGCTCTTCTCCTATTTTCTATCTTTATTTATTTTGATGTTTTGTATTTTTTGTCATTTTACTCTCGATTGTCGTGAAGAGAGTTTATCCCGTTATTAAATCCTTCACTTTTTTTAACTTTCCGTTTCTTTGATTTGTATGTTAAAGGGATAGTTCAGGTAAAAACTCCGATTAGCCGTTTATTTACTTACCCTCAGGCCGTCCGAGATGTAGGCGAAATTACGTTCAAATTTATAAAAATATCGAGCGAGTCACTTCAAGTAACGTCAACATGTCACCAGGAGCCGCTTTTTTGGAATTATGTGCTTTAGGAACTTTTAGAGCGGTGGACCCCATATGCTCCCATTATATAAAGCAGTGGGGGCTGTAGATTTACCAAACAATCTTCTTTATGGTTATACTCAAGAAAAAATGTCACATACATCCCGGATGTCCTGAGGGTGAGTAAAAAAACGCCAAATTGGAGTTTTGGCTGAATACCTTTGATCAATACCATCACTACGAATGTCATGTTGCGATCACCTCTTACGACCAGGTCTGCGCGTTTGATGAAATTGCAAGTTTAGGATTGAGTTTAGGAGGTCCTGTGTTTATAATGGATCCCCAGGCAATCAGCTGTATTTGCCTGTTGGACGGTCCGACACTGGATGAAATTACTATAATTTCTTTCTTACTAACAGATGTAAGGATTACATTTCTGAAAACAGACTTCCTTGATGGTGTATGCGTCCGACAAATGCAACTCATCGAATGCCAATTCCGTAGCCAACAAGGAAAGTATAAAGCATCTTGAAAATGCTGCTAGAAAAATGTTACATTATCAACAACTAGTGATTGTCATCCGACCATATAAATCTATCTTTAACAAACGAGTCATTGAGCACATACTTCAAAGTCGAGCGCACCGCCCAAAAGTTTAATGTTAAAACACAATGTTAAATCTCTTACCTTGTTGTCGTGTTCATTTCGAAGAAGATGAAAAATAGACTAGTAAAGAGGATCGCAACTGTCAGTACTGTGAAGACCCGTTTAAGACTTATCAGCTCCATCTGACAGTTGCTGTAAATATCAGACGAAACTGCTTTGCCGTGTGTTTTCTTGTTTGAAGAGATGTTAGAGCTAAGATGCGACAGAAAGGCGGAGCAACAGAACAACTGACTACAGGTGCAGCTACTGTTTAGGGAATTGTAAGAATGTTACTTATTTGTCCCCTAAGTCTAAGTTTGATTATTCTACGTTGAAGAGTCTAGTCGATGGAACACACAGAGTTTCTGGATCCAGGAGACCAAGAATGAGCAGACACGGAAGTGCAGTTCAATAAGAGTCCAAAGTTTATTGAATATAGTTCCAATATTTACATCCATAAAAGAGGAAGTAACTATGTCATTGAAACTATTAATATTATTCACGTGGGCTATATCCTTGTTCTTAGACCTTCTTATAAGTACATATAAGGCAGCACGATGTTCTGAATACTCTGTTAACTAAGTACATATAAGGCAGCATGAGTCTGCATATTCTGTTAACTAGGTCAGCACTTGACCTTAAGTAACGTTAGACAGAATGGATGCACAATCATCATTGAAATGCATTTCTCATAATATGATGCATCAACAATAATCATTGCAATACATTTCACACAATATGTATAGGACACAGGCAAAACCCAAATTCTCACAAGAATAAACTGTCCGTTAAAACGGAAAAAGACTTTGCAGACGAAAACGTTAAAATGGGTCGTCGGTCGTTTTCGTCGGTCGTCGTCGTTGCTATTGCTATTGTGGAGCCCTAATTCCCGTTCCGGTTGGAGGAAGAGGCAGTAGCTGTATATCGAGCGGACACAAGAAGAGTGAGTTCAAGAAGGATAAAAGGACCAGACCATTCAATTTGGTTGAAGAGGAATAAATGCTGTGAATAAGGATCTAGGAGAAAACGAAAACGGATGCCCCCACGAATGAGAATACTCCCTTCTGCTGAGTTTTCCCTGGCGATATGAAAGCGAGAGGCCGACAGGAGCATTGCCCTATTATATCAGAGCCTCATCGTGTCTCGGCTGTGTGAGAGAAGAGGAGCTAGCGTCGCCACCGGGCAGATTTGCACGTGGAAGTGAAGTACTGTCTATGTGGTTTCTATCTCCTTACTACTATCAGACACTTCAACTCCAGGAGACGGGTCTCTGTCAAGGCGGCGGACTATAAGCTCTACGCTGCCGTGAGTACTTGGATTTCAGTTTGAGTGTTGTGGATAATTACATGTGTGTATTGCTGCGGATTGGTTTGACTATTATTGGAGTGTGTGGAGCTCCTGTCTTGCCGATGTCTGTGCCTGTGACCGTGAGTACCGTCTACTTGTAGAGATGAAGTTCCCCATTAATGACCTAGAAACAGCTATTACAAGAAAGCCCTGTCTGGATCTTCAGTTGTTGCTTATATAAGGAAGCTCTTTGTGTCTACTGCTGTTTGCCCATGTTGGAAAACCCGTCTGCATACTTACCATTGCTACTTGCATAGGAACCTCTCTTCTGTTTCCATAACTGTGTGCTTATGAAGAAAGCCCTGTCTGGATGTCCATTGTTGCTTATATAAGGAAGCCCTTTGTGTCGACCGCTGTTTGCCCATTTTGGAGAACCTGTCTGTATATCTATTACTGTTTGTATCCACAGGAAAGCCTTTTGGTACCCATTGTTGCTTGCTGAAAAAGGAAAGTTTCATTCACATACCTATTGTTGCTCTCACAGGAAGGCCCTTTCTGAGAATCCCCCCCTCTAGCCTGCCGGTCACTACGTACCTGCCAAGGGAAGTCTTACTGCTGCTGCACCGTAAACTTACTGCTGCTGACCTGTAAGGGAGGTTCGCTCAGCATATCTGCTACTCTACACCCGCCAAGGGAAGTTGTCTTGTATACTCACCGTTGCTGATCTGTGGAAGAAGTCCCCTTGGCACATCAGCTGTTATACGCCTGCCGAGGAAAGTCTGCCCTGCATATTCACCGTTGACGACCTGTAAAAGGAAGCCCCCCCCCTGGTATACTTACCGTTGTGTTGGGCCGGCCTCAGGAGAAGTACGGGCAAGAGGCCTGTCATCCACCTGCCCTGGCTGGGCTGGAAGAGAGAAGTCGGAAAGAAGATTAGTTTTTAGAGTGCTTAGTTTTAAACTAAATTAATAAAATTCAATTTGTTCATTTTTAATATTGTTGTCTCTCCCCTCCTTGAACTGCCACCTTACCGTGGTGGAGGGGTTTGAGTACCCGTAAGACCCTAGGAGCTATGTTGTCTGGGGCTATATGCCCCTGGTAGGGTCTCCCAAGGCAAACAGGTCCTAGGCGACGGGTCAGACTAAGAGCGGTTCCAAACCCCTTATGAAGCCCAAAATTTGGAGGACCGTGACGTCGCCCGGCATGGCGCAGCCGGGGCCCCACCCTGGAGCCAGGCCTGGGGTTGGGGCTCGTTTGCGAGCGCCTGGTGGTCGGGCCCCCCCATGGTGTCCGGCCGGGCTCAGCCCGAAGGAGCGACGTGGGGCCACCCTCCCGTGGACCCACCACCTGCAGGAGGGACCGTAAGGGGCCGGTGCAAAGTGGATCGGGCGGCAGTCGAAGGCGGGGGCCTCGACAACCCCATTCCTGGACGCGGAATCTAGCTCTAGGGACATGGAACGTCAGCTCTGTGACGGGGAAGGAGCCTGAGATTGTGCGTGAGGTTCAGAGATTCCGACTAGAGATAGTCGGGATCACCTCTACGCACAGCCTGGGCTCTGGAACCACACTCCTCGAGGGAGGATAGACCCTTCACCACTCTGGAGTTGCCCGTGGTGAAAGGCGGCGGGCTGGTGTGGGTTTGCTTAAAGCCCCCCAGCTCAGCCGCCTTGTGTTGGAGTTTACCCCGGTGAACGAGAGGGTCGCTTCCCTGCGCCTTCGAGTCGGGGATAGGTCTCTCACTGTCGTGTGTGCCTATGGGCCAAACGACAGTGTAGAGTACCCGGCCTTCTTGGAGACCCTGGGAGGGGTGCTGGAAAGCGCCCCGACTGGGGACTCCGTCGTTCTGCTTGGGGACTTCAACGCCCACGTGGGCAGCGACAGTGATACCTGGAGGGGCGTGATTGGGAGGAACGGCCCCCCTGATCTGAACCCGAGTGGTGTTCTGTTGTTGGACTTCTGTGCTAGTTACAGCTTGGCCATAACGAACAACCTGTTCAAGCATAAGGGTGTTCATCAGTGCACATGGCACCAGGACACTCTTGGCCGGAGGTTGATAATCGACTTTGTGGTTGTTTCATCTGACCTACGGCCGTGTGTCTTGGAGACTCGGGCGAAGAGAGGGGCGGAGCTGTCAACTGATCACCACCTGGTGGTGAGTTGGATCCGATGGCGGGGGAGGAAGCTGGACAGACTCGGGTGACCCAAACGTACTGTGAGGGTCTGTTGGGAACGTTTGGCCTAGTCCCCTGTCAGAGAGATCTTCAACCTCCACCTCCGGCAGAGCTTCGACCAGATCCCGAGGGAGTTTGGAGATATTGAGTCCGAGTGGACTCCTACAACATTTCAAATGTTATTAGATTGTGAATGATAATCTTAAATCTATCATTTACCTTATTAAGTTTATTTTTTATTTGTATTTAGCCTTGTTGTGCAAGCACTGTTGAGCTTGTGCAGAGGCAGCAGCTTTTGCCAGAGGGGAACTGGAATCCCCTGGTTGGGCCTGGGTTCTCATGAGGTTTTTTTTCTCGATGGGAGTTTTGGGTTCCTCACCACCGTTTGCATATTGTTTTGCACTATCTACCTGGCCGGGGGGGCTGCTTTAGAATTCAGAAATTAGACATAATTAATATTGCATATAAGAATTTATAGTCCGTTTAATATTTGACCTGTGGTTCTTTCTCCTTTATCGTCAATGTGTGCTTTCACTGTGTGTGTGTGCGTCTATGTCAATGTGTGTGTGTGTGTGTATGTATGTTTGCATATTGTGTGTGTGGAGCATTTGTATGTCTGTCTTTGTTGTTTTCACCTTTGTCTTGTTTTTACAGGTATATGCCTTTAGTTTTTTTACTTGTATTCAATGTGTCTCATGTACAGCTGCTTTGTAACAATGAAAATTTTAAAAGCGCTATATAAATAAAGTTGAGTTGAGTTGAGTTGGACCATGTTCTCCACCTCCATTGTCCATGCGGCCACTCGGAGCTGTGGCCGTAAGGTCTCTGGTGCCTGTCGAGGCGGCAATCCCCGAACCTGGTGGTGGACACCGGAAGTAAGGGATGCCGTCAAGCTGAAGAAGGAGTCATATCGGGCCTGGCTGGCTTGTGGGACTCCCGAGGCATCTGACAGGTACCGACAGGCCAAGCGGACTGCAGCCCGGGTGGTTGGGGAGGCAAAAACTCGGGCCTGGGAGGAGTTTGGTGAGGCCATGGAGAAAGACTATCGGTCGGCCTCGAAGAGATTCTGGGAAATCAGATCCTGCGCCTCAGGAGGGGGAAGCAGTGCCCTACCAACACTGTTTACAGTGGAGGGGGGCAGCTGTTGACCTCGACCGGGGATATCATCGGGCGGTGGAAGGAATACTTTGAGGATCTCCTCAATCCCACCGTCATGTCCTCCATTGAGGAGGCAGAGGCTGAGGGCTCAGAGGCAGACTCGTCCATCACCCGGGCTGAAGTCACCGAGGTAGTCAAGAAACTCATCGGTGGCAGGGCACCGGGGGTGGATGAGATCCGCCCTGAGTACCTCAAGTCTCTGGATGTTGTGGGGCTGTCTTGGCTGACACGCCTCTGCAGCACCGCGTGGCGGTCGGGGACAGTGCCCTTGGACTGGCAGACCGGGGTGGTGGTCCCTCTTTTTAAGAAGGGGGACCGGAGGGTGTGCTCCAACTATCGGGTGATCACACTTCTCAGCCTTCCCGGGAAAGTCTATGCCAGGGTACTGGAGAGGAGAATCCGGCCGATGGTTGAACCTCAGATCCAGGAGGAACAATGTGGTTTTCGTCCCGGTCGTGGAACACTGGACCAGCTCTATACCCTCTCCAGGGTGCTGGAGGGTTCATGGGAGTTTGCCCAACCAATCCACATGTGTTTTGTGGATTTGGAGAAGGCATTCGACTGTGTCCCTCGCGGCATCTTGTGGAGGGTGCTCCGGGAGTATGGGATTCGGGACCCTTTGCTAAGGGCTATCTGGTCCCTGTACGACCGGAGCAGGAGCTTGGTTCGTATTGCCGGCAGTAAGTCAGACTTGTTTCAGGTGCATGTTGGACTCCGGCAGGGCTGCCCTTTGTCGCCGGTTCTGTTCATAATTTTTATGGACAGAATTTCTAGGCGCAGCCAGGGGCCGGAGGGCGTCAGGTTTGGGGACCACATGATTTCATCTCTGCTCTTTGCGGATGATGTCGTCATGCTGGCTCCATCAGACCAGGACCTTCAGCATGCACTGGGACGGTTTGCAGCCGAGTGTGAAGCGGCTGGTATGAGAATCAGCACCTCCAAATGTGAGGCCATGGTTCTCAGTCGGAAAAGGGTGGCTTGCCCACTTCAGGTAGGTGGAGAGTCCCTGCCTCAAGTGGAGGAGTTCAAGTATCTGGAGGTCTTGTTCACGAGTGACGGAAGGATGGAAAGGGAGATTGACAGACGGATCGGTGCAGCTTATGCAGTAATGCGGTCGCTGTACCGGTCTGTCGTGGTGAAGAAGGAACTGAGCCGCAAGGCGAAGCTCTCGATTTACCGGTCAATCTACGTTCCTACCCTCACCTATGGTCATGAGCTGTGGGTCATGACCGAAAGGACAAGATCCCGGATACAGGCGGCCGAAATGAGCTTTCTCCGCAGGGTGGCTGGGCGATCCCTTAGAGATAAGGTGAGAAGCTCGGTCACTCGGGAGGAGCTCAGAGTAGATCCGCTGCTCCTCCACATCGAGAGGGGCCAGCTGAGGTGGCTTGGACATCTTTTTCGGATGCCCCCGGACGCCTTCCCGGGAGGGTGTTCCGGGCATGTCCCACCGGGAGAAGACCTCGAGGAAGACCTAGAACACGCTGGAGGGACTATGTCTCCCGGCTGGCCTGGGAACGCCTCGGTGTCCCCCCGGAAGAGCTGGAGGAAGTGTCTAGGCAGAGGGAAGTCTGGGCATCCCTGCTTAGATTGCTGCCCCCGCGACCCGGCCCCGGTTAAGCGGTAGAAGATGGATGGATGTTTGTCTCTCTGCTTTTTGGGAACTCCGGGGTCTCCTCGAGGTGGTACTGGTGTCCGGGGCTAGAGTCGTGGTGGTCTGCCCCGACCTGTGACATAGTCTTTTATATAAGAAAACTCAGTAATGTAAAGAAAACTCAGTAATATAGTTAGATAAACCACCATGGGTCCTATTCTTTGAATACTGCAGATACATAGTCATATAAGTCAAGTCAAATTCTGCAAATTCTTTCACATGTACAGTAAACACACGTATAGAGGATTGAAATTTTGTTACTCTCAGACCCATGGTGTTGTCACGGTTTGACAAGGGAGAACCCAATTGCAGGCAGACAAAGGGATGATAAGGGGTTTAACAAAGACTTTAATAATACAAAAAAGGTAAAACAAAACCCACGAGGGGGAAAACAAGACAAGATAAATAATGTTAACAAAGACCATGACAGGTGCATACAAATAAAACTAAACAGAATACCAAAAAAAGTTAATTACGTTGTTATATATATGTAAAATACAACTTTAACAAGCAGTAATATTTAAAAAAAAGAAGATAGGTAATGGAGAGCGCAAACCAGTGAAATATACAACAGGGCAGATGTGGTGCAAAGAGCTTATTATAGTCTGTTTAAAGTGACAAAGAGAGCAGGCTTGTTTAACCTGCCATTACAGGTAGTTGAAGAGGGGCAGGCCGATGCTAAACGAGGTAGTGAGCAGTCCAATGCTGTATAAAGTGACTCGTGCGGGTCAGTGTATGTTTTGGAGGGGGGATTATAGGAGTGGAAGGACCTGCGGAAGAGGTCAGAGTTCAGTGGTGTATGGGGCAAGAGAGGGGAAGGAGGGCAGGGTGTGGAGGAAGTGTATATTTGATTGATAGTGTATATTTGAATGTTAGGTTTTGGCTATTTCAACTACACTAACAATTTATTTCTTAATGTCCAGTTGCCTGACTCAAATTGATACCATGGAATAAACGATTTTTGAGCCTACATTATTAATGTAGTGACGTGAAAGCATATTACTCCTGACACTACATATTTAATCACTGTAACTTTAATGCAATATAAAATACATTTTGTTTAGGTCATTAGAGGCTTAAGATTATTTACGAAAGAAGGAGCATTAATACCTATACAGTATCATCAAATAAATACCTTTGTGGGAGGGTGTAGCTGAACTCATTTTGTGATTTGTGTATGTGTAAACCGTTTTAATCAGAACATGATATTGTCCAATATCTCTGATATTGGGTTTGCTTCTAGAATATTTCAATGATGGGTTTTGGCTATTTCAGCTAACAATAGTGTGTCTATTTAATTCTTAATGTCCAGTTGATGGACTCAAAATGATGCCATGGAATGTTAGGATCAGTAAGGGAACAAGGACAGAGGACCCAGGCGCAAACAAGAGGGTAAGTTAACAGACATGTTATGACAAATTGACAAAACAAAAACCCACGAGGGAGTAAAATACAAAGAACAAGGGTAAAAACAAGATGGATGAACAGGAACATAGACTAACTACACTAAACTAGACAAGACTAAATAAAAAAAAAAAATGTCGCCGTTAATCTATTCTCAAAGTTGGGTTGGGAGCTGGGTCTATACTACGCAAGCTATGATGACTTTCACCTTGATATTTTAGCGTGGATGTATACATAGCTTAATTGCACTGTAGGGGGCGAGAACGCGATTTTTCAACTCGCGTGATTCGCGCCGCCTCATCATCTCACAACCAGGGCTTAATTCGCGCGATTCGCGCAGCAAGTAGGTCTATCGCCTCTTTGCATTAACTTAACATGTAAATCACTCGTGCTTGACGCGCCATTCGCGTTTGGTCTGAAGACAACGTTACTGTGAAATTCAGGTTGTGGTCTAGCTTTAGTTGAAACAAGTAACTTTGTATTGGAAACCTAATTTATTATGGCTCCTGTATGACATATTGCTCTGTAAGTCGTTTTGGATAAAAGCGTCTGCTAAATGACTAAATGTAAATGTACTGTAGGAGCTCTTCCAGTCTCAAGTACCACCTAAACGCAAAGCATCCCCTAGCTAATGCGGAAGTAAACACAAGTACATCTTATTGAACATAATTTAATTTTCTTCAAAAATTACCATAGTAGAACAGCTTTCTCAAGCTGTTTGTGATGCATTTTGGAAACAGGAGATGAGCCCCTGGTCTAATGACCTACCTGGCTCGAGAAACCCGTTCTCAAAGACTTACTTTGAGTCATTATTTGGGTAGCACACATATTCTGAATGCCTTCGGCAGAATTCAAATGAGCCATTTTAATCTAGATTAATCTAGATTTATTTGCTCCTCCTCAACAATAATTGGTCTAACCTTTCTGTGGAAGCAATAGAATTTTGTCGGGGAAAAGGCATAGTCCTACTATCTTTCCCACCCCACTGCTCACATCGTCTCCAGCCACTCGATAGGAGCGTCTTCGGTCCACTGAATCGATACATAAACACAGCAGCAGATGATTGGATGAACACACACCTTGGAAAAACATTTGAGCATCTATGATGTACCAGGACTAGTGGCCAGATCTCTGCCACTGTGCCAGCATACAGCTACACACACACAGCATACAGCTACACACACACAGCATACAGCTACACACACACAGCATACAGCTACACACACACACACACACACACACACACACACACACACACACACACACACACACACACACACACACACACACAGCATACAGCTACACACACACAGTATACAACTACACACACAGCATTCAGCTACACACAGCATACAGCTACACACACAGCATACAGCAACAGCAACAATGAACGACCACATGACAATGAACACGAGGGTGTTTTAAAGGGAGACAAACACAGGATAATTAACAAAGAACAGGTGCTGGGGATTAAGCACTAAGGAAAGGTCAACAAGGAAACGAGATGGCGGGAACAATGACGCAGACCGGAGAGAGAGAATATAGAAAGCCGGTAGGATCACTATCTCTCTCCCTCCACACACAACATAAAGGCTATGCCATGACTCCACTGCAAGACAAGATTAAACATGACATGATAGTGGAACCATGACAGCTCAATTTGTTTATTTTTTTGTGACCTTCTCAATATTGAATGAGAATTTTCTGTTTTGTGTTAAAAAACGAAAAAGAAACACAAGCTAGAAAAGCAATATTTATAGATTGTTTACACAAATGACAAGATCTGCAGATTCTGTAGCCATCTTTAAGAAACGTCTGAAAACACATCTCTTCCGTCAACATCTGACTGATCAGTTCTGACTCTGTTTTCTTCTCTACTCTTTAAAAAAAAGAAAAAGAATGGTTCTGTATACTGAGTTAGGTTACATGAGACCAGTCTTCTTTTTTGATTCCACTCATGCTTTTGTTGTACTTATGCTGTCCCAATTGCTACCATTGCCTACCCCACATGTAAGTCACTTTGGATAAAAGCGTCTCCTAAATGACTAAATGTAATGTAAATGTAATGTAATTGTTTTCATCTTCTACAGTGTTGTTTGTAACTTATTTGACTAATATATATTTGCACCTCTGTAAACATACTTTTTTACTTTAATTTCTCTTGTTTGTTTATTCAGTTTTTTGGTTTCTGTTATTATATTTTTTATGCACTAAATCTTTTACATTGTTTTAATTTATTCCTTAATATATGAATTTAGCGCTCAGTTTATTGTTGCTGTGTTTTTTGAATTGTGTTACTATTTACAGTATGTGTTGCTTTTAGTTTATTGTTTGACATTATTTGTTGCGTATTTTCCAATTTATTTTTATGTTTCTGTTATATTGTGTGACTTTGTTTTTGTTGTTCTTTTTCTGTTTTCTAAATGTTAGTTTAATTGTTTTTTGGCACCTCTTTTGACATTGTATTTATTTTTGCTGCATTTGAGTAGATTTTATTGTCAGCATCAATTAAACACAATACTGGCATTGCTTGGTGTCTGTGTTTATTTCCAATTATTCAATATATTATTTTATATCTCTGGGAGAAATAAGGTATTTTTTTGCCATCTGGGCAGTAGAGTAAATATAAAATAACATAGCCATTACTGTAAAATTTGTCATGATCCTGCTCTTGTCTTGGTGTTGTCTGACGTGGGAGGTGTTATGTTTGTTTTGTCGAGCACGTGCGATCCGTTGTTTCGCGGCTAGCAGGTGCTCGGTGTCTACGTCATTCACCCCGTCCTCGTGTTTGCCCCGTCAGGGCTTTTCCCCTCACCGGTGACTTGTTTGTTATTATCACGCACACCTGCAGCTCATTCCCTGTAATTACCCCTTACCTGCCATCTATCACCTCTCCTTAGATTTACCTTTATAACCCCTCTGTTTTCCCTCGTTCCTTGTCTAACCGTTGCGTGTTTTGCCAGCTTAGAGTGCCTACGTTCTAGCGTGTGCTAGCCTTAGCCTTAGCCTTAGCCTTAACCTTAGCCTAAACCTTAGCCTTAACCAGCAACTTTTCGGCTTCAGTTCAACGAGCATCTCAGTGGAGCAGCTCATTCAGGGGAACCTTCCTCCTCTTCTCCCCACGGGAATCATGGCAAACCGGAGCCTCACGCCAACAGCCCCCCCTCTACGATGGGGATCCCAATGCCTGCAGGGCTTTCCTCTCGCAGTGTGCCTTAGTTGTCGCTCTACAACCGCGCCGATACTATACCAAAGAGACTAAAGACCTTATTGACAGGACGAGCTCGTGAGTGGGGAGTCGCAGTCTGGGAGGCTCAGGATCCCTGTTGTCGCTCGTTTCGTAGCTTCCGTGAGGAGATGGCCAGCCTATTTGATAAGTCAGCACAGGGTGACGAGGCTGCCCCACAGCTGTCTCGTGTCACGCAAGGCAAAGGCACGATAACGGACTACCCTATAAGACGTTAGCAGCCGCCTGCAATTGGAATGCAGGGGCTATTCGCTCCCGTTTCCTGGATGGGCTAAGTCCCAGCATCGCGGATGAGATAGCCGCGCTGGAATCAACGTCTGCCTACGCATTGAGAGTCGTGTCAACGCACGCCGTCGCCGACGTTCCCCGCCTGCCTCTTGGCGACACCGGGACAGCAACTGGGACGCCAACCGAGATACCAGTCGGGACGTCAGCCGAGACGCAACCTCTTCCAGTTCTTCCCACAATCCACCGGCAGAGCCAATGCAGCTCGGGCGTTCACGATTCACTCTGAACCAGAAGCAAGAGCGGCTTCTTCACGGCCTGTGCTTCTATTGCGGTAAAGTGGATCACACGGTGGCGTTTTGTCAGTCAAAAGCCGACGCCCATCCGTAGAGCAGAGAGTCCGGGTGGGCGCCATCTCCAGATCCTCTCCTACTTCCCGCACCCAGCTGCCATTCTGTCTCTCCTTCGGACAAGCCACGTACTCCGGCTCTGCTCTTATCCACTTGGGGCTGAGGGAAACTTCCTTGATGCCTCCACGGCACGAAGATGGAGGATTCCCGTCTCTCCTCTCCATTAACCCATCTCGGTCTGGACGCTGGCGGGACGGCCGTTCACCACCATCACTCACGTTACCCCCCACCGAAGCCTTTTTCTTTCTGGGAATCATTGTGAGACAATTAAGCTGTACATCCTCGATTCCCCCAATAACCCACTCATATTAGGGCACCCTTGGTTGTCACAGCATAATCCTCACATTGATTGGGCTAACACTCTTATTCTTGCGTGGAGCCCTTTTTGTCATGTATCTTGTCTTGGTCCTGCTCCCTCTCCTGCTTCTGTGTCTCCCGTGTTTCAGGTGGACACCGCTGATTTTACCAGGGTCCCGGAGGGATACCACGACCTGGGGTCCGTCTTCAGTAAGTCACGAGCCACCTCTCTTCCTCCTCATCGCCCTTACAACTGCGCCATAGATCTCCTCCCTGGCACTTCTCCGCCCAAGGGCCGCCTGTATTCCCTTTCCGGTCCAGAAAGAGAGGCTATGGACAAGTACATTCGCGAGTCACTGAATGCTGGACTCATTCGTCACTCCTCCTCGCCGGCCGGTGCGGGTTTCTTCTTCGTGCAGAAGAGGGACGGCTCCCTGCGCCCTTGTATTGATTATCGAGGTTTGAACAAGATAACGGTCAGAGTAAATTGCCCTTACCGTTAATGTCGTCTGCCTTCGAATTTTACAGGGAACTCGGGTCTTTGCTAAGCTAGACCTACTCAACGCCTATCATCTTATTCGTATCCGCGAGGGGGACGAGTGGAAGACTGCATTTAACACACCATCGGGACATTACGAGTATTTGGTACTCTCGTATGGCTTGACCAATGCTCCTGCCGTCTTCCACAGCCTCATTAATGATGTGTTGGGAGACATGATTAATCGTTTTGTCTTTGTGTACCTGGATGATATTCTTATTTTTTCCCCCTCTCTCCAGGAACATAACCGACACGTTAGAGAGGTTCTCCAGCGTCTTCTTGAAAATCAACTGTTCGTTAGGGCGGAGAAGCGCGGCTTCCACTCCGATACGATTTCGTTCCTTGGCCACGTAATTTCCCCCCGAGGCATTGAACCTGACAGGTCCAATATCAAAGCTGTTGCCGAATGGCCCACTCCCGACTCTCGTAAGGCCTTGCAGCGGTTCCTGGGGTTCGCCAATTTTTACAGTGATTCATCCGTGGATTTGGCTAGGTGGCCACTCCGCTCACAGCATTGACCTCCACCAAGATCCCGTTCTCTTGGAACTCTCACGCACAGGTAGACTTTGATAAACTTAAGTCCCGATTTGTCTCTGCACATGTGCTCTGTTTTCCAGATCCCGAATGGCAATTTATTGTCGAGGTCGATGCTTCCGATGTCGGGGTAGGCGCAGTTTTGTCTCAGCGTGCCAGTCATGATAAAAAGGTGCACCCTTGTGCTTTCTACTCACACCGCCTCAGCCAGTTGCACGAAATTACGATATCGGCAACAGAGAGCTGCTGGCGGTTCGTCTTGCCTTGGGTGAGTGGCGCCACTGGTTGGAGGGGTCGTCACAGGTTGGAGGGGTCGTCACAACCTTTCTTGGTCTTGACGGACTATGAGAACTTGGAGTATGTCCATTCAGCCAGGAGGTTGAATTCGTGCCAGGCCCGTTGGGCACTCTTCTTCGGCAGATTCAACTTTACCCTATCGTACCGACCTGGTTCTAAGAACATCAAGCCTGATGCACTCTCTAATCTGTTCAAGCCCCCTGGAGGGGAGCCGTCTACTGATGCCATTCTTCCCAGAGAGATGGTGGTCGGGGCTCTCACCTGGGACATCGAGCAGCTAGTGACGAAGGCTGGTCGTGGGGTACAAGTGCCAGAAGGGTGTCAAGCAGACTGGCTCTTCGTACCCGCCTCAGTACGTTCCGAAGTCCTCCAGTGGTGTCATTCTTCCAGGTTGGTCGGCCATCCAGGAGTTCAGGGAACCGTGGCGTCCATGCGGCAGCGGTTTTGGTGGCCATCAGTATCCACCGATGTCAGACAGTTTGTGTTGGCCTGCCCGGTTTGCGCTCAGAGCAAGACGTCCCGCCGCCCACCCGCTGGTCATCTTCGTCCCCATCCCCTCCCGCCCATGGTCACACATCGCTCTGGACTTTGTTATGGGCCTCCCTCCGTCCAGAGGAAAAACTGTGATCCTCACGGTGGTGGACCGATTCTCCAAGGCGGCCCATTTCATTCCTCTTCCCAAACTCCCTTCTGCCCGGGAGATGTCTCAACTGATGGTGGACCACGTCTTCCGTATTCATGGCTTCCCGGTCGACGTCGTGTCCCGATAGGGGTCCTCAGTTCACGTCCCATTTTTGGAAGGAATTCCCCAGCAAACACAATCATGTGGGGCCAAATGGGTTGTACTTGGGCTGATATCAGGGGCCCACCTGGGCAACCCAACTGGGACCCAGCTAATTTTGTACGCAGTTTCCATGGTGGCCCCACATGTGTTAGCCCACATTGCCTTATGATGGGCCCTTAATGGACACCATACAGGCCCCACTTGGGTTAACCAAATAGTTCCCATTTGGTGTCTACAGGAGTATGCCTGGATGGGTTAACGATGGGACCCAGATAGGTCTTATATGGGTCTCTTATGGGCCACAATAAGTTTACATGGGCTAAATTATTTGTATATATTGTATAGTTTGTATGGGTTAAATTATTTTACGCTAAATCCATGAATCCAAACATTTAATTCATTAAAGTCCTAAAGGTATTTAATGAATCAAAACCAGGAATGCATGCTTTTAAGCAAAGTTTATTTCAATTTTAAACTTTTCTTTTGAACATAGATAAAATATACATTAAAACTTTATAAAACATGTGCATTTAGAACTTTGTGTATTATAATCTAAACCTTTAATACAATTTACAGGGGGGAAAAAACTGTGCAGCTCCTCAGTCCTCGGTCCTCTCTCTCCCAACAGCCCTTTGAAAAGACAATAATTACTCAACCATGATACCACTTTTCACAGTTAAAACAAGGGGTGTCAGGTTAGCATTTTGGTGCCAAAAATCAAGATTTAAAACTAGAGCCTTTTACCAATCTTGTTCTCCATGTGCCCTTGCAGAACGATTTCCTCCCCTGTCCCTGGCACCGATTAGCCACTTTGAGACAGCCTTTTCTGCGTATTTTCTGGTTATTTGGGTTGTAAGGGCATTTTTTTTCAAGCTTCCTGTGAAACATGGGGACAGGGCAACATGTTAAGGCATGGTTTATCCAAAAATTAATTTTGTCTCACAAATAATGTTAAAATCTGTCCATCTGAAATTGTCATTATTTTTTAGTCAATGTATAGGTCCTTTTCATTTCCATTACAATGAAAAAATGGAAGATTAACATAGGGGCTGCTCACACTACACCAATCGAACCATGCCTGGGTGCATTTGACAGATAAAGCTTGGGTCCATTGAGTAGTGCGAGCGCTCACAACCATTCCCTCACAGTCCCCTGGCCTGGTTAGAAGAGGTGGGCTTGAGTTAGTGTAAATTTTATTATAAAATTTGAATTTGTAATTGCTGCACCACAAATTAAGTTACTTAGCATAAAAATAAGCTGTGGTTTGGTCCATATTCTCAGGATCTAGGATATTGACTGTCCAAGTATGGACGATTATTTGCATACAATCAAACTAATTCCACTAATATATGAACAAACTCAACTTGACCTCTTAACCTGTTTGCACAAGAATGTTTCTAACAAACCAACAGCAAGTAAACATACTATATACAACCTCAAAGCGTCGGAGGCCCCGAAACTCCCGCTTTCCATGTCGGCCAACAAAATTGAACTTTCTTGCCAAGGGGTGGTCAAAAAGGAAGGCCATCATCCTTCTTGTGGCATCATCCATAGTACTCCCTCCAATTTCTGCCACCAAAGCAACCTAATGGAAAATAGGACTGTCATTATTTGGTAGTGGCATAAATTATGTTTTGCAAAGTTTCTGCTTAAGCTTTTTTAGTGTTCATTCAGATTGTTTAAATATTATTATGCAAAGTTATCAGATGCAACCAAGAAAGATTCGCCATCAGTCAGGATTTGGCCCAGAAGCTAATATCCAGCATGGCAGATCAAATTATGGTATTGAAAAACAAGGCCCCAGAATTTAAACACTGACACTAGCATATCAAGCTTTAAAAGCGTCTATTGGCAATCAATTAAAATATGCATAATTTAAGATATCCAGTAAACTATAGAAACATGTGGCAAAATAATCTACAAACACAGAAGTAGAAAACTTTGCAAAACACAAGATTTGTCACAGTCAATATTTTTGGTCACATCTCGGGTAAAACCATAGTTTTGGCAATAGTAACCAGTACACCAAAAACGTGGTTAATACACTTTTCAAACAAAAATAGGTAAAATAAAAAAACAATTAAGAGATTTGCATTAACACCCGAATGCAAACTCCTGAAGATTTTTATGAGGCAAAAACTCATGTTTGCATGGTAAATATGAAATAATGTTTTTAATTTTATGTATTGTTAAAAGCTGTTATAGCCTTTTTGTTAATTATTGACAGAGATCTGTCCCAAGCTGCTTTATACACTAGCGTATACTAGCTTCTCTGCTATGAGCCCTTTGATCAAATTGTTATAACGCTAATCTTCCTCTATCTTGAGCACACCGCATGGTGCCAAACTTTTAGTTTAAGTATAAGCTTTTTCGTGTCCTGAACTATTAGGTGGCGTTGGGAACAAAGCCATAATTTACAGTTTAATCGTTCAGCATTGGTGCCAGAAATAAGAAAAATATGACGGGATATTGTCTTAATTCTATCATGACAAGAATCAAAACTGTGTTTTTGAACCCTAATGAAACAGCATTTTCATACTTAAAGAGTACATACAGTGTATATACATATATATTTAACTTGTAATTCTTACCTTCTACAAACTGCAGGCAAAAGTACAGCCAAGTCTGTGCAGGTGTTACAGGCTAATGCTGGCGGATCCTTCCGGGGCTGCATCTCGCGGTACATTGATGACATACGCCAATCGTTCTGCGCAGTGAATACCATTCTTTTTTTTATTCAATTATAAATGTTGGGTACATTATGCAAATACATAAAAATATCAAACACAATATTTAAATTATAGCAATATCAAAAGAAGAAAATAAAAAGGTTAAATTAACACTAAGTAACAAAATACTTCTATATTTGCAAAACATTACATTGAGTTAGATAGGATTTTCGCCTAAACAACTTTATAGGTTTGTCTCCTCGAAATGTACATTTGTGGATACTAAATTTGGCTAGAAAAAGAAAACAAATTAATTCAATAATACTCCTTGTTAAAAGACATAACTGTAGCCCATTTTAAACCCATGCAAACATTTCCCATGAATTACCAAACTAGAAACCACATGGGGAGCCCACCTGGGTTCACCCCATGTAGGTCCTATCTGGGTCACCCAAGTGGGCCACAGATAAGATGCCCATTTTGAGCCCATGCCCAATTTGCACCCCTGTAGCCCATTTACAACCCATGTGGGCCCAAAATACACGTGTTTGGTGGGTCTGTAGACAAAACGGGGCCTCAGCGAGTTTGTCTTCAGGCTTTCACCCCCAGATCAATGGGCACTGCGAGCGAGCCAACCAGGATCTCGGACAGAGACTCCGCTGTCTGACATCCAACAACCCTAGCTCCTGGAGCCAACAGCTCTCTTGGGTGGAGTATGCCCACAACTCTCTCCCTGTCTCCTCCTCAGGTATGTCATCATTTGTGTTCCCACCCAGGAACTCGATGCGGCGGTCCCCTCTGCCCTGGCATTCGTCCAACGTTGCCGCCGCACCTGGACGCACCCGAACCTCCCTGAGGACCAGTCACCGGTCCTCTCCTCCTACCTATGTGTGCGGTCAAAGGGTATGGCTTTCCACCAATGACCTACCTCTCCGGGTTCCCTCTCGCAAGTTGGCTCCCAGGTTCATTGGGCCATTCTGTATCGCCAAGGTGTTTAATCCGGAGGCCGAACGGCTCAAGCTTCCTCCTTCTCTTTGTCGAATTGATCCTGTTTTCTACGTATCCAGGGTCAAACCAGTGGTCACATCTCCTCTCAACCTCGCAAGTTCTCGCCCCACCCCCCTCTACCACGTCTGGTGGACGGAGCCCCGGCTTACACGGTCAGGAAGCTCCTTGACGTCCGCCGCCACGGCAGGGGATACCGGTATCTAGTGGACTGGGAGGGCTATAGCGCAGAGGAGAGGTCTTCGGTTCCTTCTCGTGACGTGCTGGATCGATCTTTGGTCGTGGACTTTCACCGGAGATGAGGTGAGCCCCCTCCCTAAGCGCCTAGGGGCGCTGCTGGGGGGGTACTGTCATGATCCCGCTCTTGTCTTGGTGTTGTCTGGCGTGGACGGTGTTATGTATGTTTTGTCGAGCACATGCGATCCGTTGTTTGAATACAGGCGCTGTCTATGTCATTCACCCCGCCCTTGTGTTTCCCCGTCAGGGTTTCTCCCCTCTCCGGTGACTTGTTTGTTATTATCATGCACACCTGCAGCTCATTTCCCGTAATTACCCCTCACCTGCCACCTATCACCTCTCCTTAGATTTACCTTTATAACCCCTCCGTTTTCCCTCGTTCCTTGTCTGACCGTTGTGTGTTTCGCCAGCTTAGACTGCCTACTCTCTAGCGTGTGCTAGACTTCCTTAGCCTTAACCTTAGCCTTAACCCTAGCCTTAGCCTTAACCGTAGCCTTAACCGTAGCCTTACCCTTAGCCTTAACCTTAGCCTTAAGCTTAGCCTTAACCTTAACCTTAGCCTTACCCTTAGCCTTAGCCTGTTCCCGCCCTAGCCTAAGCTTTGTGAGACGCAATCACAGTTCTCTGTTTTCTCTCTGCCCTGCCTTGTAAACCTTCCCTGCTGCACCTACAACAGATCCCGTTGGCGTCCCAGACTGCTATCTCCTGCTTCACCAGGCTCCACCATTGCTCCCGGATTACATTCGCTACCAGGCACTACAGATTGTCTCGCCTAGCACCCCGGTTCTCTACAGATTCTTCCCCGTGGCCCGCAGGGGGTCATCTGTGGTGCTTTATTTATTGGACTGTGGTGGAGTTGTTTCTCTCAATAAAGCCCTGATTACCCCGCACTTGAGTCTCTTCTTGTCTGCCATGACAGAAATTACAGTACAGCTAAAAAACTGAAAACTGTACTTAAACTGTACAATTATGGTAAATCGCTACCAGTACTTCACTGTGGAATTAAAGCAACAACTTTAAATTGAAAAAATAACGCGTGCAAGCCTGTAAAATTACAGAAAATGGCTGGAACCACTGCTGCCAGTACTTTACTGTACATTTACGGGGACATTTTTTGCAGTGTATTTTCAGATTGTTAACTCATGCAGATTTATATCGTTTTGCTTCAGTTCTGGTAAAACTTTAAGTTCATAATGGGTCAAATCGAATCAAATCAAATCCCATTATTGTCACTCAACCATAGACACAGGTGCAACAGTAGGTGAAAAACTCGCACACAAAGAGATTTAATCAGTCAGCTTCCTTATTGATTTAATTCATTTTTGCTTAATACTATTACTTATGTAATAGTATCAATGAATATTACCTGCAAATATTATAATTTATTTTCAGAAAATAACCCAAGGCCTCAGAGGCCTATGATGTGTTCTGACATCAATCAAGACACATACAATGCTTTTTGACATGATCATGATTACAGAATCTCCAGTTCCCTTTTTATTTATTTATTTATTTATAGAAAACTAGCATAACAAGATGGGTCTTAAGAGACTGTAATACCACATATATGCAAATGGCAGGATAGACAGCATTTAAAAGAAAAAATCCCTGAATCATGTAAACATATAGGGTTCTGTGTTTTAATATATATTAAACATGAAGGTCCAACAAATTAATATGGCAAATATCTCCTTCACAAGAAAACAATTATACTTTATTTATTTATTCATTCATTCATTTTGGGAATTTATGCGAAATCGCCAGATGAGCAACACACACAAGATCTTTTAGTTATGAGCAGGGCTGTAGGTGCAGTGTTAGCGCCCCCTGGCTGTGGAACTGCAGTAAATTGAGAAACTCTTTTGGCATGGAGTGAAAACCACGTTTGGGTCCTACATTGTCGAAATAATGATGTGGAACATCTTGCTGTTGCAGATTGATCCCAAATGGCCAAAACCCATAAACGTGCACGTGATCGCACAGCTCTAGTGCCACATTGATTAACATAAAACCTGTGGAGAGGCGGAAGACTTTCAAGCCACGTCCCTTCCAGAGACCAGCCAAATTCTTAAGGTAGCTTGGTGAAAAGAAGACGACTCGTTGGTGAGGTCTGATCGGCCGGAGCACTTTGAGTGTGGTGATGGCTACATTAGTGTAAGGTGAAAATGCAAAGGCTGGAACGATGATGGATGAGTTTCCATACAAACTCAAACGCTGCACTAATGGATCTGGATTAACCTTTATGTTTCCGAAGCTGCAGAGATACACACAAGAGACATATTCAAAGATTCTCTTAAACAATATTCTATATTTTCTAAAGATAAGAAAACAGGCCAAATTAACTTTTTGCTATGCTAAAAATTTGCTAATAAAAGCCTTCATATGATGTAGGAGACAAAAACAGTATTTCACCAAATGTGAACAGGCATAATTTATTATTGCATTAATTATATATCAAAAATAAAAATAAAAGGATTGGATTTTCACCGTTTCAGTTGAGTGGGGTTAACAGTGAGCAGATCGGTTTTTAACCCAACATCACTGTCATTAACTGGTGGCATGTTAAACCTGCAGAAAAAAAGACAAAGATGATATTCATTATACAGGAAAAGGCAGAAGTTAAAGGTGTCATGAACTGGGCTTGTTTATTGTTTTATACTGTTGTATGAGGTCTACTTATGACATTTATGTTGATTTTACATTCAAAAACATCAAAACCAATAAGTAATAGGTTATTTTCTCGCCAGGTTTTGAGGTCGACAAACGCCTTTTGATGGGCGTGCCACAATGAAGGTTAGGTTTTAAACATCGCCCTAATCGCACGGGATTAGTATTATCTGGGGACCTGGTGTGATTTAGTAATGACCTCCCCATATCTGTATTTCATGTGGCGCATTCGCACCGGATAATTGAAGCCTGTGATTTTACTCAAATTTACTGACTGATTTATCCGGATTTGATGGCAAGGCTTTCCGCATAGTTTGTATAACCTAGTTGTATGGTTTTTAATGATATAACCGTATTTGAGACCCGTGATCTAGAACTGGACAGAAGATTAACTGCGATTTCGGGTCTTAAATGTTACAAGAGTTTCCATCATAAATAAGCAAACGGCAGACTCCCGGAAAATAAGGATATGACCCAGCACCTGAAATAATAACAAAACACTTCAAAACAGCCTCAATTATTGGCAATGGTGGATAAAACCTTGAAAAATTCTAAATGAGCTCACCAAATCACAGAGATTCGCAGGGGACTAATATTATCACAGGACCTTGGTGTTTATCAAAATAGGTAATTTGTGTTTTTTTATTTTATTACAGACATGGCCAATTCGCATGGGATTAAGATCACAGACAACCTCTGCCACTATTACAAATGACTTGAGTTCCCTAGGAAACACTTATCTCGTGCAGATAGTGCTCAGGGCACATGTGACCAAGGTGAAACACAAAAGACAGACATACAAATGCTCATACACGACATAGACATAGACACACCCACGCAAACACACTCACACAATCGCACACACGCACAGTGAAAGCACACGTTTGAGATAAGGGACAGAGAACCACAGGTCAAATATTAAATGGAATATAAATTCTCATATGCAATATTGATTATGTTAAACTTCTGAATTCTAAAGCAGCCCCCCCCCCCGCCAGGCAGATTGTGCAAAAAAGTATGCAAAAGGTGGCGAGGAACCCAAAACTCCAATCGAGAAAAAATAAATAAAAATAAGATTGCTGAACCATTCCTATAGGATCAAATCACAGCACTGCTTATTAATTTTTGTCTCTCCGCCAATCCAGCCTCCACCTGTGCCTTGTTCACAAAGGAATCCGGTGTAAGATGAAAGGAACAATGCTCAATGTTTTTCCCACGTGAGCTGGAACGTCTTTAAAAATATACTTCAACCACGCATTACTAATGTCAGAATCCGAAGGAAGGTTATGCAGCGACTGTGTTCTTCCACACCCAGGGGTGGCACAATATGTTGCGATCTTTAACGGCATGTTTGTTTATTGGTTGCTTGCTCTATCCGTTTGCGGGCCACTTGTGTTACTTCAGGTCTATGGAACCAAAATAGGGTCATATATATTTGCAACAGAAAAAAAAATTGCAAACAAAACAGAAGTTTTGCAATTAAAAATAGGGTATTAAGCTAAAAATTGCATCTTCGTTAGTAAAACTTAAGAATCTGCAAAAGAAAAGTAAAGCACAGAGAGACAAATTCAAGTTCTGTCATGTGCGAACCAGTGAGCGGGGCTAGAGAAGTAGTCGTTGATATTCTTCTGTGGAGGCAGGCGGCGGTGTTCGCTGGGCCTGGTGTCAATAACAGACGTAATCTCAGTAACAAGTTTTTCAGTTCTGAGTCTAACATGATGTTTGCGTGAATACGATTCCCTCTCATATAACAAAAGCTTGGTTGTTTTTAATTGTGGTTTTAAATCATGGCACCTTTATAAGAATGGGTCTTATTAAATAAATCTTTACTTAAGTTAGTCCTAAATATTTACTCGCATTCAAATACATTTGACTTTGGAACACTAAATAGGTTTTCAAAAAGGTTCACTTGGGACTTTTCCAAAACACTGCCAGGACCGTAGCCAGCATTGTGGAAGAGGTGGTTCTTTTTCACACAAAAAAAACATATTTATGATTTAATTATGAAGTTCAAATACTTCTATGCTTGAACTCCACTGTTTATGTGAATCCCCCACTCTCCATACCAATGTTAAAATGGGAATTCAGAGGACCACTATGGATTCAGCTACTTAGAAGAACACCTTGTTCTTATTAAGGGTCCATATGGTAAGTTTTACTTTCATGGGTTAATTAAAACATTAACTAACAAACATGCACTAACATGTGTTTAACCGGGCCAGTTTTAACACATGAATCCTCATGACTGCAGTATTAGCTAAGGTTAGCCCTGTTTGATAGACTCAGCCTCAGATGTCATGCCCACGGACCGTTGCCCAAACATCTGAGGCATCAGGCACACCTTTCTGGAAACACTTCAGGAGTTCGAAGTCATCATCTGATAGGTTGAATTTCACAGGATTTCCGGTTTCTATAAGAATTCATCACGATCGACTTAACGCTTAATTCTTAGAAGTTTGTGAGGTTCATAGCATAAACTACTAATCATTTTGTTGCTGTTAACTTTATACACGTTAGTGAATATACACCGGTCTGTTACTGCGGGGACGTTTGCACACAATATTTGACGCGGCACAAAACAAACGTGATTGGTTAGTGGCCTTGGACAAAGAAATCGGCAATAAGTTTTGGACCTTCATGAAGGTCTGGCTACACGAGACTAGCCCTTTCATGGCCGTAGCCATGTTTTGAAAAGGTTTGAAAATCAGTGTATGGGTAAGTTGGGTCAGTTGTGGGTCAGTTGTGGTCTAGTGCAGTGGCGGCTGCTGATCTTTTAAAAAGCGGAAGCTCATTTTCGGCCTAAATCATAAAAATTGTCCATTTATATGTAAATTCTGCCCTACGTTCCTTTTCAAGAAAATGCTCTGTAACCCTGTCGTACCAACTAGGCGTCTTTTCCAGTGACTTGACCAGTGTCCTCTCAATGGCCAGCAGAGCTAGGCTGCTTAAACGGCCTTGGCCCATTGTGTTTGGGTGTAGGACTTGAGCCGCTTTAAACAGGAGAAGCTTCTTTCTACACCTGCAGATGTAGCTCCAATTGTTGCCACTAATGAGAACAGTTTGTAAAGCTGAGGCATTGCACTGTCCAACTCCATGTCTTTAAGGAACACCAAGTAATCACACAGCTTTCCCCTGTTACTCTGCAAGTCCTGATCTGAATACAGGACTTGAAGTTCAGACCTCAGTCTCCCTGAATCAAAGTGATGGCCATAACTTTTCAGGACACTTTGGAAGGCCTCCTCTGGAAATGCTTGTCTCATGTCATCAAATTTCCCTGGATTGACTAATTCTAACGGGAGGAAAGTGGGAATTATGTTAAACTGAAACAATGAATGTGGTGTGAAATTGTGTGAAATATACGATGAAGGTTGCAGCAGTTTGTCTTTCGACTGCACATGCAAAATCTGCGATGGGACTGAGTTGGAAATGGAGACACAGAGTGATACGAGTCATAATCTGAAGACCACGCCCACGCCCACACCAACCGTCTCTTTGCATTGCGAAAAGCTGCCGCCTCCTTGTCATTTATGATTTATAACAAAAAAAAAAAACAATGTCTAAAAGCTGATATGTGACAATGTGTTTACCGAACAAGCTAAAAAAACAAGAAATACGTTTTTATAAGCTGTCGACCCTAAACTGTCGTGGATTAAAAAGAGATGACAGACCCTCCAATCATCACGCAGACGCTCGGAGTCCGGGCCAGCCCACTCCTCCATTCGTCCCAGAGACGCTGAGCGTCCGTGGGCGGGACATAATCGCAGCATTATCCAATGACCGTCTTGTTTCTAAGCACTGAAAAAACTGTTTAAAGCAGCCCCATTGAAGTCAATGGACGCTGGGCTTCAACAGAGTAATGCACTGTACGCTACGGGAATGAATGAGAAGGAAATCGAGTCAGCCGACCTAAGTAGCTGATTCTGAACGAAATTGTTTTCGTTCGAGATGAACGTGTTTAACGCATTTTTAAAATGTTAACATAATAGTACATATATTTGACCATTCATTTTTTGACAATTATAGGGGAAGCGGAGCTTCCCTTGCAGTCTTAAAGAAATCGCGTCTGGTCTAGTGGTTAGAGAGTTGGACTTGTAGCCAGAAGGTCACTGGTTCAAACCTCAGTACCACCGGGAAATGACTGAAGTGCCCTTGAGCAAGGCACCTTACCCCTGTTTGCTTTGCAGTGATAGCTGCCCACTGCACCCTACTTGTAAGTCGCTTTAGATAAAAGCGTTTGCCAAATGATAAAATGTAAATGTAGTGTGGGGTGTTAATAATTATACCTAATATTACAAATAAATCCTCTAAATCAGTCAACTTTAATACATATAATCAATAATAAAGTTAACAAAGCATAAACTTACACCTATAAATAAGGCTTGATACTGTGGCTAGTGATTTTCCAAAATGACTAGTGGTCCTACTCTTCCCGCTCCGAACGGGTCTCAAACCAGCATCGGTCTGTTATTGAAGACGAGTCTTTCTAACGAGGAGGCTAAGTGCCTGTCGATAGAGCAATCCTTGACATCGGGGCCTCAAGTTTGCTGGCACAGCTTTCTCTCGCCAGCATTATCACGGTCAACAATTTTGGTTTGGGAAATTATTTTATATTACTTATGTTGAAAATGGCATACTGTGAGATCATGCATCGAAATTTTAAACGAAAATGTTCCCATACGCAGCTCCCCACTTATTGTAAAGTGTTACCAAATTATTAAATGGATGCCAAATAATTGCGACAAAAGACCTCCCTATTAACCCAAATCAGACTCATTCTCATTCACAACTCCTTCCTGGTGGAACATTCTTAATCCTTACTCGGTCCGGTCAACCACATCTCACACAACATTTAAAAAACTTCTTAAAACCTGTGGCGGCTCCTGACAAATTTCTCAGGCGGGGCAACTTTTGCAATTATGTCTAAAATGACCCGTTCAATGGGTCAAATAATAATAAATAAAAGTCAGATAGCTATCTTGACAGTGTTACATTGCATTGTTTAATTTGGTTTTTCTGTTCAAGTACTGGATGGCAAAACCAGACATGAATTATACATACTGTGCACTATTTCTGTATTTTAATGTCTCAAATTAAATAAATTTGGTTCCACAATAAAACACTTCCACCGTGGCCATCAACAGATACATTGTCATCTACTAGTTAAATCACTGTTAGCACAGTCTACAATTATAGCCACCATGGATGCCATAGCGATAATAATGTCACAACATATTATACTTTCATCAAAAAAAAATGATTAATTATACTTTTCATCATGAAATTAATCAAATCTTTCGACAAATTATTCTGTATATATTTGGCTGGCAATATGCAATCAATACAACTATTTACAATTCAACATTTGGAGAGTACAGCATAACACAACTCGCCATTTAATAACACACCTACTCATTACTTGTATTAAAATTTTGAACGGTAATTCCCTCAATTACATACATGGAGTTGCTGTTGCTAGGCGTGGAAGATTTTGCCGTCTCACTGCGCTTTTGCGCACTGAGCGTGTCGTCCGAGCACGCATCAGTGCGTATGACCAAACCACATGGGGCGAGCCCTCCCTGAGCACATAGGAATGCATTGTAGAATCTCAACAGGAAAAAAAGAATCTAAACATGTAAGTCTATGAGAGCGCCTGGGGCAAGTTTCAAACTCACAAAATCGCCTCAAGGGGGCAGGGCTACTTGTTGGAAAGTGATATTCAGGCTGCTGATTGGACAATAATATTAAGGCCATAATACAGTATAACAGTAACTTTGTGTTGGCACCTATTGTATTATTGCTTCTGTATGACATATCGCTTATTGCTCCCTAAACTCTTTGTAAGTCGCTTTGGATAAAAGAGTGTAAATGTAACCATACCAACCCTATTATTAAAAACCTGTAAGCCATTTTTCAAATATTTACTTCATTTTGTTGAAAAATAAATGCCTGTACAATATGATATATGATACGTGATGTGAAAATGTAGAAGAGTAAGTCTGGCAGATGGCGGATTCGAAATTGGTTGACAGGATCTAAACTAATAACTTAATGCTAAATTGAGCTGACAAAATAGTGTCATTTATGCACTCACATTTTTTTGCTTCCAACATCTATGATCCTAATTATTGGCAGTTGTTATTTAAAAAGACACAAGGACAAAGAAATCTAAATAGATTCTGGACCTTTGACAGTGAGGTGTTGCTCGTTCGAACCACCCTAACCCCCTCTCTGGCTACAGGCCTGACAAAAAGCATGCTGTGACCAACAAATGTAAAGATTTCCTTCTCTTCAAAAATCTGGTTATGAAAGGATGTTCTATACCTTATACAAATAGTGACTTAAACCTCAGGCTGTTCTTTACATTTGCACAGCATGAACAATAATGTGGCGTCATGGGATTTTTTACCTGATGACATAGTCTGCACTGTCAATCTCTTTTCCACAACTACTGTTCTTCAGAATCCCTCCACTGCCAACCACAGCACAATGACTGAGAGGACGCTTACTCCAGGGAAACTCCTGTAAAGAAAGTGCTAACACTTTACTCAAAGCATATATGTATAATGCATTATAAAAGTTGTTTTAATATTAATTAGTCCTTGTAATGAACCTTTTAATGAATTGTAATGTCTTATGAATAAATGTAACTACAGTACGAGTGAATGCATTACAACAATTATCAATTCATGCTTACACTTTGCATTTTTCATTTGGTTATAATCAACAACATTAAATGTATTACAACACACATATTCTGAGCAATTATCATGCATTATACCCTTTAATAACCCTTTATCATGCATTGTACTCAAAGGCTTTAAGTAAAGTGTTACCCAATAAGTAAACAGATCTTCAACCTTCAAAACTGAACAGGTCGTCTTTTTACAACTATACACTTCAGGCTTCAAAATGTTTGATCTGCCAGCGATTTAAAACCTATTTTGTTTCATAAAAAGACATTGAAACAATTGATCACACAATTACAAAATATTTTATTCTTAAGTTCTTTAGATGACCAGCAAAATAATTGCGGACAGATTGTTAGTATCTGATATTTTGCCTATAGCACAAACAAATAGCTGTTGTGGACAACTGAATGTGGACAGCCAGTGTCTAACAAGTGTATCAAATGTTAATGAGCCATTTTTTAAACATCATAGTCGTTTAAGAGGTAGAAATGAAAGTTGCAGCTTGTTTTTGAATAAAACATGTCTTATTTTACTTTATAATACTGTGTTTACCTTTATAAACAGATGAAGTTGTGAAACACACATACCTCAGGCAGCAAGTCATGAAGTGCAGCATTTATTTTGTAGCTCTGTTTTGAGCTAACTTCAAAGGGAATTCCCTCATCGACAGCTGTGTTCTGCTTTGTCAAATATAAAACACCCGTTGCGTTACAACAGGAACGCAGTCTTACTCTGTAAAAACAGTCAAAAAGAGTGAGAGAAAGTTAATACATTTTTTTTTAATAGAATTAGTATATTACTTTCACATTGTATCGTTTAACAAACTAGTGCTGTAAATGATCCAACATGTAACCATTTAAATCATTGTTGTTACTTGTCTTAGCAAGGGCTGTCACAGTTATAATAATCTTATCATCATGAATGTCTGATTAGATCATTGCAATGATTACATGTCTCTATAGAAGACACAAGAGGGAGCTGCAGTGCCTGCATATCTTGTCTACACACTGTGTGCAGAATCTTTAATCAAGTGAGTATTTTGACCATATCTTAATTTTTATGCATTTTCCAACTCCAAGCTATACAAACTTGAATGCTTATTGGATTTAAGCATTACCAGGTGATATGTATTTGTGTAATGAGGGAGATGTTGGCCTAGGGAGATATACACCCTATATCAAGGTGTCCATAATTATTAGGCAGCTTCTTTTCTTCAGCCAAAATGGGCCAAAAAAATAGATTTAAATAACTCTTAAATGTCAAAAATTGTAAAAACTCTTTCAGAGGGAATTAAAGGAAACCAATAAAGCCATTCAAGAGTTAAAGGAAACTCTTGAATGGCTAAGATATTGGGGCGTGATCAAAGATTTAAGAAGAATCAAACGCAAAGCTACCAGGAACCCATTGTCCTCCATTGCTGTCATATTCCAGAACTGAAACCTACCCGGAGCTCCCAGAAGTACAAGGTGTTCAGAAACATGGCCAAGGTAAGGTAGCCTGAAACCCGACCACCACTGAACAAGTTGAAACGTCAAGACTGGGACAAGAAATATCTGAAGACAGATTTTTCTAAGGTTTTATGGACTGATGAGACAAGATTGACTCTTGACGGACCAGATGGATGGGCCCATGGCTTGATCAGTAACGAACACAAAGCTCTACTAGACTCAGATCCCAGCAAGGTGGAGGTGGGATAAACGCAATTTTTTCAAACCCCGTCCTCCTAGATCATTTCGGTCTGGCTCAAACCATCAATGGAATCCAAACAATTAAAGGATCTTAAACCTCTCCCTAAAACTTGTTTTACATTTGCATTTGAAACCAGATGAACAAGGATTGACAGTCATACCTGGTAATACCTGTGAGTGATGAAATTGTTATACACTTGTTATACAAGGTAGTGTCACGCCAGAGAGAACAAAGAATCCAATTACAAGTTTTAACAGATTTAATGTTATAAGAAGAGCGAAGACAAGGACAATAATAGGAGGAAGACAAAGTGAGTAGTGTCTAGATGCTGATCTCCGATCGTTTACAGATTTAGTCCAAGCATACCGAAGATCCAAACGGCTACTGGTAGTCCTCAGCAAGATGATAATCCCCGCTACTCCTGGACAGATCTGACAAGAGACTAGGTGAACACTGAGCAAGAGTCACAACGATCTGACAAGGAGCTTAGGGATAGCAGGGCAGATATAGGCAGCCGGCAATTCACTACAGGTGCCGCCAAGCCTATTGCTAATCAGCGCCCTGGCTGCTAAGGGAACGCTAATCAGCAAACAGAACATGAGTCGAACAAGCAGGAATGCACACACGGATCCATGAACCGTGACAGGTAGGTTGCGACATCTAGATCAGAGCATTTCAATCTTTAATAAATTAAATTGTAAACTGGTTTAATTGTAACCCATAATAATTAGAGTAATTAGATTTTCTAGCGCCTTTACATAGCTTAAAGGAATACTTCACCCGAAACTGAAAATTCTGTCATAATTTACAGACCTTAGAGTTGTTCAAAATCTGTAGTGTTCTGATGAAGACAGAGAAAGGTATTTGGAAGAATTCTTATAACCAGACAGACCCCCCTGACTACCACAGTAGGAGAAAATAATGGTAGTCAAAAGTGACCCAGAACTGATTGCTGTCCTACATTCTTCAAAATGTCTTCTTTTTTTTTCAAAATAAATTTTCTTTTCTATTCAATTCAATTTATTCATATATCGCTTTTCACAATGTGCATTGTTCCAAAGCAGCTTAACAGTAGCAAACAAGAAACACAGATAAAAACAGAAAGGTAAAACACAGCTCAGTGCATGGTATATAGACCAAGCAAGATCATTCTAATAAATAATATCTAATAAATGAATAAATGCAGTCTCCTGGTGAACAAGCCAATACTGTCCTGCTGTTGGGAGGAACCCAACTCCAATGATGAATAAATGGAGAAGAAATAAAACTCAGGAGAAACCAGGCTAAGCCGGGAGGGCCACATCTCCTCTGACGTGTCATTTCTGCACTCAGTGACCCCGACCAAAAGCCATCGAACCAGGTCCATCTATGGTTGTCAATGGGGGGCAATTTCTGTTTGGTTACAAGCATTCATCCAAATATCGTTCTCTGTGTTCATCAGAACAAAGACATTTTTACTGATTTGGAGCAACTCGAAGGTGAGTAAATGATGACTGAATTTTCATTTTTGGGTGAATTATACCTTGAAGTATACTTAACATTACAGATGCAAAAACATAACAGACAGTAGAATATTCAACAGAAAGCAGCATATATTCAAGCACAAAGACAAGGTACACAACATTACATGAGATGAGAGAAAAATATTGAGTGACTGGGGAAGAGTAGTCCTGAGTTTAGGTCCCACAACACTGAATAAGATACCCACATTAGGAGAGGTGAAACCTGGGAACAGAGAGAAAGCCACAGTCAGAGGAATTAAAAGTTGGTATGTAAAAGAGAAGCAGGTTACAGAGATATTGAGGAGCAAAGTGATCATAAGATTTGAAAGAAAGCAATATTATTTTGTTCTTAATGCAACACACTCAAAAATATGAACTGTCGGGGCTGACAGTTTTACTTAACCCATCCTTGTTCACATTACATAAAGATACAAGTAATTTAAGCAACATAAGTAAACTATGTTATTTATACTAAAAATGTAGATCTGTCAGCTTTACTTAACAAGTGTATGACTGGTCAACTTAAAATTGTTGAGTAGAAAACAATGTTGTTGAGTTTACTTAATATAAACAAATTGTTTCAACATGACTGGCTGAGGGGGATTTTCAGTTCCCAGCATGCTTTGCGCAAGCCTGCATTTAGGCAGTAAATTTTGACATTTAGAGTTATTTTTAAGCGTTTTTCAGTAAAGAGAAAAGACTTGTTTGGGCTTAATGTTCATTTATCTTAGAGGTTTAAAAGAGTTTGTTCTATTTGTTAGTTATAGGGTTGCCATTGTTTTGAAGAGTGGTACCTGTGATTAGGATGTGAGAGGATGTCTATTGCATCATTCAATGAGCTTTAACTGTGCTAATGCCAGAACTGATATGCCTCTCATCTGATTTGCTCATTGTGTTTTGACTTATATGCAGTAAGTCTGTATATCATATATGTATGACAACAAAAAGTAAATTTGAGAAGGACAAATAGTAAGTTTAGTTAACTTAAAATTACTGCTACAATCGGAATGGTTTGGTTCTACTCAAAATGGGTTTGTCAACTTTACTTAAATTGATTTTGTTCATAAAACTTAATTGTTAATTGTAGACACTAGTCAACACACTTATGTGCAACCCACTTGACACCATTTTTTATGTAAATCCAACAAATCATTTTTTGAGCTCAGGATACCGGTTCCCACTTGAGATCAAACATAGTCTGTGTGATGAGGGAGATTTTTCTTTCAGCAGAGTTTTGAATACATTGCCATCTGGCAATGGATCTGGCTGGAAATCCAGTAAAAAGGCATCACAGTTATCAAGACTGAATATGACAAATGCATAAAAGAATGTCTCAGCATCTTTGACACTAATGGCTCGTTTCTATCAATTGGTATGGCTCGGTACAGTTCAGTATAGTATGGTTCCGGAGGGCAAAACAACAGTAGGCCTACCCTTACTTGATGGGCATGGTGCATGACGGATAGTTGTAGGAAAAATGGTGCCTGCAGCACATGCAAATCACGATTCTTTGTCAACCAGTAAACTTTCTGCAATGCTAGGTAACCTAACCGAAGAGTCAAAAGTAAATAATTGGGTCCAGTACTGTACCGAACCGAACCATACTGCTCAGTGGAGACAAGCCATAAGGAAATGCGACGTATGTAAAAATGTAGTTTTGGTGTCTAGGTTGAGTTTCAGAAAGTTGTTTGCTTAGAATATCTGCTTGTGTAAATTAAATAACGAATTATTTAGTGCAGGCTTACAAATAGTATACTTTGGATGTCAGTGGATTAGAAATGACAGTTAAAACCATTTTGTTGCAGATTCTGACCAAGGTTTAGTATGTTGGAATTGAATAATAATGGACCAAGAAATGATCTCTCAAGTACTGAATTTAAATGTAAAATTTTCTATCAGAGAGGAGAATAACCAGGAAAGGTCAGAACCAGAAATACCTTGGTAAAAAGTTGTGTCCGACCTGTACAAAAGCCGTTTCAGTGATGTGGAGTGTTACAGGTTAGTTGTTCATGCCTTAGGCCTATTACATGAACCTGAATTCAGTAGCTACCAGTACCATGTTATGTTTGGGTTTAGTTTGCACAAACTTTTTAAAACCATCCCTGTACTTGAGCGGTGTAAAATCTTATAATAAATCATACTTCTTATTTAATTCATTTGATGTAAATGTGTTTCATGCTGTAGGAAAGAGTGTCAAGTGAGAAACAAACCTGTGTAACTCCTTCATGGTGATGTTGGAGACGGGTGGACAGCTCATCAGTGCTGAAAGATCCTTAGTGAAGCTTTTGATATCAATTCTTAGAGAGTAAAAGACATTTTGTAAGAATCTTTTTCGTTTCCTATGGTGTTAAACCAATGATTAAATCACTAAAAATATGTTTTGATGGCTGTGTATATTTTTTAAGAAGGGGTAATCATAAGATGACACCTTCATAATCATGACATGACATTTGTCATGAATATGAAGAGGAATTTATGCATGTTTATAAGTGTCATTCGCTGATTTATGTCATTTTTAATGCAAAGATGACATTGTTTGAGTTGTCTTTGATATGACAACTTTACATAAAGCAATACATAATATCCTGTCAGTGTCTTTGACAGAAAAATGACCCAAATCAGTGAATGAAACTTAATGACAGTTATCATAAAAATCCATAAAATCTTTTTCATATTCATGACATATGTCATGTCATGATTATGAAGGTGTCATGTCAGTCTTAAGAACACCCCATAATGTTAATAATGTTACACATAATATAATAATAAAGTAAGCTGAAACGTAATTAGAGAGGTATATTAGGTAATTTATTTATAATCCATTACTAATATTCATATAAGTTACCTATACGTCATTTTTAATGTGGTGGATTCTGTCATTGCACAAACCTAGTTGAAGACATAGTGGAAAACCTGTGACGAAGCTTCATGCAGTACACTGGTAGGAAGGCATCCAAAACTCTGAGGAATAAAAAAACTGTTTTATATATATTACAGCATCTATTTCTCAGTTGCAAAAAAAAGAATTGGCCCATCAGCTTAAGTCTATTAAATTGAACAGCACATCAGATTCACACTTTCTTTTTTACTTTTAAGATATATTAGAAAATCAAGGAACAAAACTACTAAAGATCGTCAAGACAATGCAATTTCCATACACTATTTGGAGTCAGTGGTATGTGTACACAATCCATTTATCCCAATACTTAATACAGTTTTCAAAATTCAATTTTTAATCACAATCCAAAAAGCGTAATGAATGAAAAGTTCAACTTCTTCCCTCTATTTTTCCAATTTCAACAGCTGCTTCTAGGCAGGGAGGTTGTATTTTTGACCACCTGATCTCCCAGGAATTCATAACTATTTTAGGGGGTGGCATATTCAGATGAACTCGTACATTGTGAATCGTACAGAAATGTAAGGTTACTAGAAAAAGGCAACACTGAAGATGCACCCCTTACCCCGGCCCAATCCTAATATCACTGGCACGAAAGCAAATCATACTAGTTTAAATAATTTGACGTATGCTTTTAAAGATTTGTTTATATTCATATAGATTCACACTTTATCAATGACAGAAATCTAGAAAAACACAATATATTTAACTTGCAATAATATTGTGCAGCATGATGATAAGATTTGACTGTGAAGTTGTCTTTAACATACCTACAGTGGTGATTTCATGCTACATGTGTGGGCAGTTCACTTAAGATGCAAATAATTCAGATGTTAATAATTCAACAGCCATGAAACCTGTACAACCAGTACAACAACCCCACTCCTCATTCGAAAAGTCTAAAGGATGACATGAAATCCACGGACAGTTTGAAGTTCTTATCATTGTTCTGTCTGTTAATGTCACCTATTTTGTTGACAGAAAAAGACTGCCGCACCCACTGTTTTGCATTCTTTGTTGATGGTGGTATGTCAGGCAATTTCTAAGAATGTATACCTCAAAAAAAATCTCACCTCACAAAAGCTGGATTTAAAAGGTTAATTTTTTGAGGTTGAGTTTATCTTCTCACATTTAAGCCATGCATTTAATTTCATTATCTGACACCCTACAGTGTGTTTTGATTATGGTTTATGTATATGTCAGTTACACAGTATGTAGTAAGTTTGTATCAGTATAGGTCTTGTTTCCAAAGTCCATTTCAATAAATGCAGTGGTTCTATATTCAGAGTTAAAACGTCTTATAAACATTTTGGTCATAAACTAAGAGTTTCAAAGATATAGTTTTGTTGCAGTTCTGCGTAAATAATTCAACACAAAACTGTGATACATAATGAAATTTGAAATGTTCTCCGGACGGGTAGTTTTTAAGTCAGGATTTGAGATAACAGATACATAATGTAGATGCAGTACATTCACAAGACAAATTATAAGTGAATTCATAATTGATTTTCTAATCCGGTGGTTCCCAACATGGTGTCCGCGACCCCCTTAGGGGGGTGCTAGAGTTCACACGAGGAGCAGGTGTGCTGGTTAAGGTGTGCCCCTACATTTTTTGTTTGCACTCCTAAAAATTAAAGTAGTCTGGTTAGTCAGGTTAGTCAGGAGCCCTGAAGTAGAAGGTTAGAGTATTGTTGTGCATTTAACATTTTGCAATAATAACAGAGTGTAAATCATTTTATTTATAAAAATACCGCAACTTATTGAGATATACAACCCCTACGCCTACCCCTAACCTTACCCTAATCCTAAACTTTATGAATAAAAACTGAATTTAAACTCTTAAATTAATTTTGTTGAAAACAAATGACTTTATAATCTGTAATGTGATAGAAAAAAGAACTTTTCAGCAATAGGTGGGTTAGAACCCCAGTCTTCAGTGCCAAAGCTCTACAGACTTAACACCTTACGCACCAGGAGATGCTGTTTGAAAAACGGAAAAATAGGGTGTTTTTACATGCGAACTGTGAACGAATCTAACATTTCTATGATAAAACAGTTGTGGATATACAATTGTTGAACAAAGGTATGTTTTTTATAAGTTTCAGCTTGCTGAAAGATCTTTCAGTGGCCTTGTTGTAAACACTCTAAATGCTATTGTCAAATTTAGGAAAAATTTGTCTAGGTTTTACTGCAGAATAAATTTAAGCTTGTTGATATCTTTTTTGTGCCCTTTGAAAGATTTCTTGAAGGATGTCTCTTGAAATGTCATTTGTTGTAAGTCCATAACTCGTTAATGATTCTCCAGTTCCTCCTTTGTCATGGTTTCCATCTTGATTAAAAACTAATTTTGTAAGAGACACTGCCAATATTTTTAAATCTGTCACTAAGTTCCTGGATAGCTGTGTCAACAATGACATAAAACCCCCAAACCTAAAATGCATCTCAATGTCTTCATCTACATTGTAACTGAAGGTTTCATCATGGACTTGTTTCTGTTTGTTGTTTTTTAATTATATACGCTGCCATCCTGGATGCTATCGATATGGATTTTCAAAAACCATAATTTCAGTACTGAACCAAGAAGTCTTTCATAGGACTAACCAGCAAAATGGCTGTAAAAAGACACATCTGCTTTTGTAATGCCTTGCTTACATGTGTAATTTCAAAGCCAAAATGTCATACCAAATTATCAGACAGACTAGAAATTCCATGGGCACAATTTCTTCAGAGAGCGATTTAGCCTCTGATGGAATCTTACCATCTTTAGCTACTTTTTCAAGCTTTTCCAAAAGCATCAAGAGCTCCCCCAAGCTTAAAGCGTAACGCTTTAACAGAATCCAGCTTTGCCCACACATAATATTTTGCTGCTTTGATGGGTGCACAGATTTGGCTGACAATGCAATGAGATATAGACTGGAAATATTCATTGTAGGATATACCCAGATATACCCACACCTCTACCACCAGTCTCGCCACATGCGCAGAGGCTACTGCATGCGTCATGTAAACCCCACCTTCAGAAACAAAGGCGTTGGATTGTTCGAAAACACTCTACTGTCTCTCAACATTTTCGAGGCTCGTTTTTCCCCAAAAGCAGAACAAAAGCGCAATTCGCCTGGACTATGCCAAACCCTTTAGTGGGGAGTTTCTTTCGGCTAAAAATAGAATGTAGTCAATTACTCTGGTCAGTATACATTTCCAGCGTTACTTTTCTGCAGCAATCACCTTTTGCAGTTCACTGTCTATTGTTTTTCCTAATTGCAAGCGTGTTGCCAATTCTTTCCGGGAAAGGTAAGCATCTATATGATTGTTACTTGTTTCATGATGCCGAAGGGTTTTTGAAAGACACTGCCAGTTGTTGTATCCCAAATCAAGCCGCTTGTCCCAAGCTTTGACTCCACCAAATAATTTAAATGAAAAGCTGTCATGATTCTGGCTCATCATGTCATGTTTTTCTTGGTCTTGTGGCAGAGTAATGACAAAGCCTTAGGCTTTGTGTGGAGAGAAACATATTATTGTCAATTATGACCTAATATGCATGTTCTCCGGTCTCGTCTTGGGCCCCTCCCCTCTCATTCCTCATATAACTCTCCATCAGTGTTTCATCCCCTACACCTGTTCCCTTGTTTATTATCCTTTGTCTGTCTCCCTATATAATATCATTGTGTCTATTGTCCTGTGCTTGTTTGTTGTGCTTGTGTGCCTGTTTATCTCATTGCTTGTTTGCGTGTTCGCCTTCCCTTGTCTTCTTGTTGCTACCGTGAAGATTACCACCCTTGGATTACCTACCCCGTGTCTTAATGTTCTTGTTTATTAAGTCGTGTTATTTTCTTGTAATTATAGTTATTCTATTTCCTTTGTTTTTTCCCCCTCTTGGGAAGTCTTTTGTTTCTGTTTATTATTATTAGGTTGGTCCTAGTTTCCCCTTCATGGGTTTTTGTTATTATTAAAAGTCTTTTTGTGACCCCTTATTGCTGCCTGCGTTTGGGTTCTTCCTCCACGTAACTCGTGAGACAAAGCAATACACTTTATTTGTCTTCTGGAAATACAACAACCAGTCTCTCTCAATTCTCTCCCAATTCGACAATAAACGATAACAATAAAGCGCCTGTTACTCTTTTCTGATCAAGGGTATGGCCCATCTCTTCTACATCCTCTGCTGCATTCTCTTCTACATCTACTGAAGCATCACTACATATTTTGGTCACTCCTATCCTTTCATGTCATTCTGAAGAAGTGGCTCTAGACATTTCCAGAACGATTTTTGAAAGACAAATCAATACCTAAGTATACAATACACTTTGCAAACATAATTTAGAAATGTCCTGGGTAACCGTACCTGATCTTTTCAACTGCTCTGCACTTTGTCTCTGTGCACTTCATCTTCATGACCAGACCTTTCACAAAGTATGTACCTTAAAATCTGAAATACTCTACAATTCTCTAACCTTCAAATTGTGTATATACCTATTCATAATATTGTGTGTGGCCCGCTCCTACCTGGGGTCTCATTTATAAAACTGTGCGTAGGATCCTTACTTAAAGTGTACGTGCGCCCGAAAGCCCTAAATAGCTTACGGCAAATAATATTCAGACTTATAAAACCGTGCGTACGCACACCTGTAAGCAATATTCGTTATATAATTCACAGATCCCCTGCAAGTGTCCGTACGACAATCAGCCTCATATCCCGCCCTGTACTTGCCCATTTACACCCATAAATAGTCAATACAAAGCACCTCATGAATGCTGATCAGTATATTCACAAGCCTGGCATCCAATCCGCTTGTTATGCCTGAGGTCACGTGCCATAATGGATGTAAACCCCGTTTCCAGGTCCAACTGCTATCAGATGCCATGATGCCATGATGCTGTTTTTCCAGACATTGACATTTGATGATTAATCACAGTATTTAAGGAAAATATATTTAGTATTTATTAGTGTTCTAAAGGTATCGTATTTCGCTCATAATGGTGAGACAGCATGATACAAATATTTAGATTTAATTTTTATTCTATGATTTGAGTTGTAGGCCTTATTTACAAGAAGGTGCATGTAACATCTATCACTCAAAACAAGCGCAAATGACTTGAAATAATGTGGATCTTTAAGGTTAATTTAATTGTGTGTGAGCCATTAATGCTTATAATCGTTTTTATCACACTTACTTTCTGCAATCTGACTTGAGTTCACTAACTCACCATCGCCAAACTGCTCTGTCTCCAAAATGTCCGTGCACATCGGTCAGTTTGCGTGCAGGTGTGGAAATTTTCCATCAAGTTTGTTTTTATAAATCCCTTCTTATGCCTGGGAAGTGGTGTACGCCTCTTTCAGGGCATGTTTTGTGCGTACGCAACGGTTTTAAATGAGGCCCCGCTTCTCTTCACCTGGCCTAGCATTATCCATCATCTTATTGTTGCTCAGTCTTCATGGCTGAGATAGATAAACTAACCATTATCTTAGAGTTATACAGTCTACAATGTTGACTTTCCGTATGAAACTATTGCATATACTGTATAGGTCTATATGAGAGCAGTAAATACTAATATAAAAATAAAATGTTAACACTGTCTACACTTTTAAAAGTTTGTTAAGCTTTATTAAACAATTAACAACTAAAACATATTATAAATCATGCCTTAAGACATAAAAAGCAAAATAACGATTTATTAATTTAACTATGATAGTTATGCAATTCTATTTTCAGTAGACACAGAAGCTTTCCTGTAGCTCAGTCAGTGGTAAGAGCATTGCGTTAACAAAGCAAGGTTGTGATTTCGATCCCAGGGGATTGCACATACAAATGTATAGGTTAATGCAATGTAAGTCTCTTTGGATGAAAGCGTCTGGCAAATGAGTAAATGTAAACTTTGGCTTCCAATGAAAAATTCTTAATGAATTGTGACGCTTCCATCACAAGCAGGCAGGTCAATGACTTATGAATATTTAAATAATATCTGGATGAAGAAATTACTCACATTTTCTTGGTATGCATTTTCATGCGTTAAAATATCAAAATAACGCCAGAGTGAATTGAGGGCAGTTTTTTAAGAATGGGTCTTGAGAAACTTATTGAAGTTATACGTTGATCGTTCTGTGCAGGGCTGAGACACAAGCTAACATTAGCACGTGTCTCATTTTGAGGGCGTCCTCCCGAAGACTTATTTTTCAGCCACAAACGTTATCAATGTTGTCACATTTCAGAAAAGCAACCATTATAAAATATACATTCATTCTCCATGTGGTATTAAAGTAAAAGTGTAGAAATAATAATTAAGTGCAACATATTCAACACAATGTTGTTACAGTGCAACAACTGCAACTATAAGTGATCAAGAAGGCAAAAAAGAAGATCAAAAATAAATAAAATATAATAAACAAATAATAACAATCCTGAATACAAAAAATGTTGTGTTTATTATGTGCAGCACCAACATATTTAACATAATCGTGTTATTAAAGAAACAACTGTAACAGAAATGTGCAAATTTAAACAAGGATAAGTGCACTTGTAACAAAATGTAACAAAACATCTACTATTCCTGCATGAAAAATACTTTAGTATTTACTAGTAATGTGAAGTAGGCTATAGCATATTCATATAGAATAAGTACTATAGGTTTAGGTACTGGTATTCTGAATTATTAAAACTAGTAGGCTTGGCCTCATGGTAAGAGAGTCTGACTTGTGATCAGAAGGTTGACGGTTAGATTCTCAGGGCCAGCGGGAGTAAAGGGAACGAACCACACCTGCTCCGGAATGAACCACACCTGCTCCAGGCGGGCCTCGAACCGGATCAGTCCGGCATGGGAGTCGGGCGCCCTAGCAAGGAGGCTAAAGACCGCAGTCTCTAGTCCTTGAGGCCGGTGAGCGACGTTTACATACTGCACAGCACTTTACTGGCTTGCCTCAGTTACACGGGTAATGACTGAGGTGCTCTTGAGCAAGGCACCTTACCCCTACTTGCTCCCCGGGAGATGCAGTGATAGCTGCCCACTGCTCCGGGTGTACGTGTGTTCACTAGTCTCTGGATGGGTTAAATGCAGAGGTCACATTTCGGGTATGGGTCACCATAACTGACAAATAGGTCACTTTCACTTCACTTCAGCCTACTATAATATTGTACTATAATATTAACTATAGCATGGTTTAAACCGTATAAACTCCAGTATAGGTTCTAAGAACTCTATACCTTACTATAGTAAATAATATAGTTTAATAAAGTAGTTTGTCATGCAAGTTAAATTATAGAGGTAGAAGGGCGTCTCTCTCATTAACTTTCGCATTAAACAATGTTATACAAAACATACCTTTTCTTTTTAGCTTGCTTTTTTTCTGCTTTTCACTTTTTTCTCTTTTCAGCTCCTAAAAGGTACCGTTTTGATGCCATCGTTTGCCTAAGCATAATTCGTTCTTTATATAAAATATTTTTTGTCTCGATTGTGAAGAAAGGAAAAAAACTACCGTAATACTACATGTTACCAATGAGTCACTTTTTAAACACTTAAAATGTTATCCTGATTTATACAGCAACATCGTCTGACAAAGTCACCGTACATCGACATTAATGAGTGGTTGTTGTTTTCCCCTGTAGTGCACCGCCTCCGCCAACAAACTTTGTTCATGTTCGTGTACCTAAAACAAACGGTCAGTAACAGTGACAGATGCTTAAATTCTTATTGCGTTCGTTGATGAATCGCCTGAGTTCAGTAAACTGAATGTTTAGCTTAACCACCTCGCACATACTGCACAAAATAGATGGTGAGAAAACGACCTTCTCCAACTGAATGAGCTGCGCACCTTTTGCGGACGCTAGATATAGTGCCAACGTCACAAAACTGTAACCGGTATGTGCGCGACTGTGTGTGATACGGGACCTGAATGGCAGGATCAGTGGCTAGTTGTGGCGGTTTATGATCCCGTGTAATAAGATAACGTTAACTAGCTGACGTTTTAATCGCTAACATTGCAGATTCATCGAAAAATACATCGGTAATCAGCATTTTTGCAACAACTAATTTATTAATGAATCAGCATCAACTACATTAAAGAGAATCATTTAATTTAAAGTGAATAAAATAGCCTTCTTTAGAGTTCAACAACCAGTGATGAACTGAGCCGCATACCTGTCATGAATGTGTTTTGCAATGCGCAGGTGAGAAGAACGGGGAGATCAAACTTGCATACCTGTGATTTTCTAGCGATACTGAACAGCTTGATTAGCTTGCTCAGGTGTGTTTGATCAGGGTTGGAGCTAAACTCTGCAGTGCTCCGGCCCTCCAGGGTAAGATTTGAGGAACCCTGCCCTACACCCTTCAAAAAGTTCACTTTAAGGGATCAGCCCTTCGAATGGAGTAGGGCATAGGGCTCACTAGCGTTTGGAAAATGTCCTTTCCCTCACTTTAAAAGCCGTGAGAAAAAAACTCAGTTCCGCTTTAACGCAATGCATACCTTGTGAAATAGCCACAAACCCTATAGATAAAGTCCAGGGTCATTTATATCGCATAGGATATTTTTTCAAAGAAAATAAATCAAACTACCTAAACAGTATTTAAGTGACAAGTGACTTTGTATTTGTTAGTCACAAAGCTGTTTTTACTATAAATCCCACAAGATTTAGAAAATATAAACTCGTGCGCTTATCATCATCGAATGCCAATTCCGTAGCCAACAAGGAAACGATAAAGCATCTTGAAAATGCTGCTTGAAAAATGTTACATTATCAACAACTAGTGATTGTCACCCGACCATATAAATCTATCTTTAACAAACGAGTCCTTGAGCACATACTTCAAAGTCGAGCGCACCGCCCGAAGGTTTAATGTTAAAACACAATGTTAAATCTCTCTTACCTTGTTGTCATGTTCATTTCGAAGAAGATGAAAAATAGACTAGTAAAGAGGATCGCAACTGTCAGTAGTGTGAAGACCCGTTTAAGACACATCAGCTCCATCTGAAAGTTGCTGTAAATATCAGACGAAACTGCATTGCCTTGTGTTTCTTGTCGGTCTGAATGTTAGAGGAGATGTTAGAGCTAAGATGCGACAGAAAAGGCGGAGCGACATAACAACTGTTTACATGTGCACTTAGTTTCTAGGGAATAGCCAATCCCTTAAAACGGAAATAGAAAAATTAAAATTGTAACTGCAAAGAAATCAAAGTAAGGTAATGACTCAGGGTCACATATGTAGGCTAACAAGTTATGCACTCTACTTTCACATATTAACGTTCATAGCCTACATATGCAAAAGACCATCCAATAAACATAAATCACGTTAAGGCTGTTGTGGCGAAATCGATTATCAAATGTTGAGGGAAATCACGAAGACCAAGAAGCCAAGTTGCAAGGGTTTCAATCTTTAATTTGTTTGAACAAGTCAAAGAGAGACATACGGAGTTCATCTGAAGATGTCTGACCAATACATATCTGACTCCATCTCTTATACCTTGTTCTCACGTTGTTATCACAGTTTAAACCAATCAGGTTTCACATGACATCACCTATTTTTGTTAGTCCATCCTTTTCTGACCTTCCACAGTTAAATGTCAAGCTCCATATATCAGTATTTAACTGTGGCAAAACCTTTTAAAAGTTTGAAAAAAGAAATGCACATACATCCATCATAAAAATAAGTGCACATACATTCATCATTAAAATGCAGATATATCTCGTTGTCATTTACAACACCTGTCTTGGTGTTTAATTTAGTCAAAGGGTAAACATGTGCTTATCTGTGACTTGAACCAACTAGTGTCTTCAAAATTGTGTGTGATGCTAAGCAGATGTGAGGTCCATATCTGCTTGGTGCCCATGAGGTCTATAGCCTTTGTTAAAATCATAGAAGTATTCGAACTTCTTTCACTTCCTTAAATGTATGCTTTATATAAGAACAAAATGTGATATTTTTAGAAACTTTAAATGTAGTCTTTTACATGAGAAAACTCAATAATATAAAGAAAACTCAGTAATATACTAAAACCACCATAAGGCCAATTCATTGACTACTGCAGAAATGTAGTCATATAAGTCAAGTCAAATTCTGCTTCATTTTCAATTCTGCCACATGTTCAGTACACACATGATTGAAATTTCGTTACTCTCAGACCCATGGTGCATGCAAATAACAATACACAGAATACAAAAAAAAGGGAAATACGTGATCATATGCATGTAAAATAAAACTTTAACAAGCAGTAATATTTATAAAAAGGAAAAAGAAGATGGGTAATGGAGAGTGCAAACCAGCGAAATGTACAGGGCAGATGTGGTGCAAAGAGCTTATTATAGTCTGTTTATAGTGACAAAGAGAGCAGCCTTGTTTAACCTGTCAGAAGAGGTAGTTGAAGAGGGGCACACCGATGCTGAACGAGGTGGCAATTCCAATCCCGCATAAAGTGACTACTCCGGGTCAGTGTATGTTGTGGAGGTGGGGGGGTTATAGGAGTGGCAGGACCTGCTGATGAGGTGAGAGTTCACTGGTGCATGGGGGAGAGGGGAAGGGGGGCAGGGTGTGGAGGGAGTGTATATTTGATTGAAAGTGTATATTTGAATGTTAGGTTTCGGCTATTTAAACTTGTGACGAGTCACCCCTGGCGCAATCAGCGTCGACATGGAGACGCAGACAATCAGTGCGGCGCAGCTGCTGGTCGTTACAACGTGACACTAATTCACAGGGGCTACAAAAGCGGCTGACAAACAGAGGAAGGTGAGCAACGTCTCCAACAGACTTGATCCCACTGACCCATATTCCTGTTGGTCTCTACAGGGTCCGACGCATAGCGACCGGCAGCAGAGAGCGCAAGCAAACCAGGAAGTAAGAGGACCTCGGAGAACGGATTCATACCACTTCTGGGGAAGTGAAGGGAAGTACAACAAGACGCCATCTAAGCACGCGCCTTGGGGGATAATCGCACAGTGGCATTCAAGCAAACTATTTAATAAAATACCCTTCGGGGTGGTGTATTGTACTTTTGTGTACGTGTCGTTGCTTCACCGCGGTCAAGCCAGCCGCAGTTCGAAAATAGACGGTCAAGCCAGCCGCCGTCTAGATTCATTGTGCGCGCATACTTAGTAAACTACGGTAATTTCTAGAAACACCGCTTTTAAAGCTTTATTTAAATGCGGATCGTCTGTGTGTCTCCTAAATATTATATATTGTGTTTTACGTTTAGAATATGTCGTTTTTGTAGTAATTTATGTATATTTTTTGGTACGTTTGCATTATAATTTATGTTGACTAAAGTAGGCCTACTTTATTGTAAAAACAATGTCTCCGTCTAAAACTAGCCTATTATTATTGACCTTTGTCCTGCAAATAAATCAGTTTATCCAATTCAATTATTTGTCTAATATCTATACTCCTACGACAATTAACCATGATTTTTATTGTTCAAAACAAGTTTAGTGGTTTTAATTCACGATATCTAATAAGTTTCACAAAAGGATGGTCTCTTCCTGTAGGGGGCATCCCACACTATATACACACCATATATGGCATCATTTTACTCTAGCATTTGGGAGAAATTGTCATTTTTCCACTTTAAATGCCTATAGAAACTTGATTTCTAAAAAGTTTAAAAAAAGGATGGTCTCTTCCTGTAGGGGGTGTCCCACACTATATACAAACCATATATGGCATCATTTTACTGTAGCATTTGGGAGAAATTGTCATTTTTCAACTTTAAATGCCTATAGAAACTTGATTTCTAAAAAGTTTCAAAAAAGGATGGTCTCTTCCTGTAGGGGGCATCCCACACTATATGCACACCATATATGGCCTCATTTTACTGTAGCATTTGGGAGAAATTGTCATTTTTCAACTTCAAATGCCTATAGAAACACTATTTCTAAAAAGTTTCAAAAAAGGATGGTCTCTTCCTGTAGGGGGCGTCCCACACTATATGCACACCATATATGGCCTCATTTTACTGTAGCATTTGGGAGAAATTGTCATTTTTCAACTTCAAATGCCTATAGAAACACTATTTCTAAAAAGTTTCAAAAAAGGATGGTCTCTTCCTGTAGGGGGCGTCCCACACTATATACACACCATATATGGCCTCATTTTACTGTAGCATTTGGGAGAAATTGTCATTTTTCAACTTCAAATGCCTATAGATACACTATTTCTAAAAAGTTTCAAAAAAGGATGGTCTCTTCCTGTAGGGGGCGTCCCACACTATATGCACACCATATATGGCCTCATTTTACTGTAGCATTTGGGAGAAATTGTCATTTTTCAACTTCAAATGCCTATAGAAACACTATTTCTAAAAAGTTTCAAAAAAGGATGGTCTCTTCCTGTAGGGGGCGTCCCACACTATATACACACCATATATGGCATCATTTTACTGTAGCATTTGGGAGAAATTGTCATTTTTCAACTTCAAATGCCTATAGAAACACTATTTCTAAAAAGTTTCAAAAAAGGATGGTCTCTTCCTGTAGGGGGCGTCCCACACCATATACACACCATATATGGCATCATTTTACTGTAGCAATTGGGAGAAATTGTAATTTTTCAACTTCAAATGCCTATAGAAACACTATTTCTAAAAAGTTTCAAAAAAGGATGGTCTCTTCCTGTAGGGGGCGTCCCACACTATGTACACACCATATATGGCATCATTTTACTGTAGCATTTGGGAGAAATTGTCATTTTTCAACTTCAAATGCCTATAGAAACACTATTTCTAAAAAGTTTCAAAAAAGGATGGTCTCTTCCTGTAGGGGGCGTCCCACACCATATACACACCATATATGGCATCATTTTACTGTAGCAATTGGGAGAAATTGTCATTTTTCAACTTCAAATGCCTATAGAAACACTATTTCTAAAAAGTTTCAAAAAAGGATGGTCTCTTCCTGTAGGGGGCGTCCCACACTATGTACACACCATATATGGCATCATTTTACTGTAGCATTTGGGAGAAATTGTCATTTTTCAACTTCAAATGCCTATAGAAACACTATTTCTAAAAAGTTTCACAAAAGGATGGTCTCTTCCTGTAGGGGGCATCCCACACTATATGTACACCATATATGGCCTCATTTTACTGTAGCATTTGGGAGAAATGGTCATTTTTCCACTATGCATGCCTATAGAAATAAGATTTCTAATAAGTTTCACAAACGGATGGTCTCTTCCTGTAGGGGGCATCCCACACTATATGTACACCATATATGGCATCATTTTACCGTAGCATTTGGGAGAAATGGTCATTTTTCCACTTTAAATGCCTATAGAAACACGATTTCTAATAAGTTTCACAAAGGGATGGTCTCTTCCTGTAGGGGGCATCCAACACTATATGTACACCATATATGGCTTCATTTTACTGTCATGGTTTGTGTTGTAAGTAAGAGAAATTTAAAAATATATATATTGAAAGGGCTTTAAATCTTTTTCAAATTAATATTAACGTCACACTAAATGTTAATGTAAGTGCTATACTATACTACTTGTATAATTTATTAGAATTGTTTTTACTTTAAAGGGTATTTACTTTTGATTTCACCAATTTCGTCATTAAAATGTTATAATTGTTTGTGTTGTTAGAGCATTTAGACATCAAAACATACAGAAATCATACATAAGCAAAGCAGATTTGAATGTTACTTTTATAAAAAATATGTACTTCGGCCTACTCAAAAAACTCATTTTCACACAAACAGTAAAAAGCATGTCAAAGCACTTCTAATGATTGGCCTATAGTAAAATAGAATTATTAGAAGAATCAAATTATGTTTTAAATGTATAAATTAACAAAAGAGAAACAAACATTGACAAACACCTTTGTAAAATTTTGATAAATACAATAAACAAAAATGGATAAATGTTCAGAAAATGTACAAAATGTAATGACATAAGACTTTCAAGTGCTGATAAAAATGTAATTACAGAAACAGGAACATTATAGAACAATAAACAAAGAAGTCTGCTTTATTCCTGATTCAGACGTGTTCTGCGGCACTAAATTATAGGTCAAGGTTGTACAATATTAATATCCAACCCTTATAACACAAAATCTGCAAAAGCCTATCCCCGTTGTCTGAATACTTAGGCTTTACAGCAATTTTGACAATTCCAGTCATCTTTACCAAAAATGGCACCTGCAGAAATTTTAAGACAGGTTGGATGATACCACCTATGGCACTTCGAACACTGCACCATTACTTCTTTGTGGTGTGCAGTCCTGCACAAACAGTAGACATCGACAGAAGTATGCCTTACATTAGCTTTGGGCAATGTTGGCTCAGTGTTGAATTTAATTTGTTCTGTTTTCAAGGAATGCATGAGCTCTGCCCTCATCCGTCCCTCACGGAACCGACAGTTCCCTTTCTGTCGGTCTCTCGACGTTGTGTCGAGAACGACAGATGGGGTTCGCCCTTGAGAACCAATCAACTCTGACTACTATAGAAAAGGCCAATGAAATTTGGCGAATGAAATTTGCATGCCGGGCTCCGCCCCCGGATATCCGGTATAAAAGGAAGCCGGCGTGCAGCATTCATTCACCTTTTGTTCTTCAGAGCCATCGCTCATGAGTACAACTCAGGATTCAATCCTCTACAACTACACTGCTGGTGCTACGACGTGTTACAGCGGATCGTCCCTTCCTGCAGCGACCTTCCCCTGGGCGTCTCGGCGGTTCCGGAGGTGTTAGAGATTTTTCTAAAAAGTCCTTTTCAGGACTGACTGAGCATTCTCCAGCGCGGCATGTCCCGCTGTTCTCTTGGGTGCGGCACCCTCATCGAGGAGGGGGATGGACACGATCGCTGCATTAGGTGTCTGGGCGTCCAGCACACTGAAGCAGCGTTCGTTGACACATCTGCCCGCACTGCGGGCAGATTGTCATTCAGAAAGTTGCGGTCACGGGTGACTGTCTTCCTACGGGAACCAGCCACCATTTCGTTTGCTACACGGGCTGTGACATTGGTGGCTACGGCCCCAAAGTCCACGACATCGGGGCTACGGCCTCGAGGTCTGCCTGTATTAGCAGCGTTAAGTGATATGGGGAACTCTGCGAACGTAAACCCGCCAGCCAAGTGCTCACGGGCCGATCGCACCCCGATTCGCTCTTCTGAACGTTCCCCAACCGGCGGTGGCATACCGTCCGGATCCTCAGCCACGCATTCGGAAACGATGTGTGACATAGATGAGATGTCGCTCGCAGCATCGGAGGGAGACTGGCATCCGACTCTGACGAATCCGAGCTCCACCCCCAGCGGTCGAGTTCAGGACGAAGCAGAAGTGATGTCATCCGTGCTAACCCGGGGATACGTGGTTCCTGAGGTCGGAGCGCGGTGCAAACCGCGCCCAGCCCGGGTGCTATGTTTTTCCCGGAGGTGCACGAGGAGCTGTGTAAAACTTGGAACGCTCCACTCACGGACCGTTTCAGTGAAACCAGCTCCGGCTCCCTTACTTCCCTCGATGGTGGGGCAGCCAAGGACTACGTCGAGATCCCCCGGGTGGAACGTCCGCCCGCGGTGCACATGTGCCGCGGACGGCTACCACCTGGGGGGAATCGGCCACGTCTACCGTCCAAAGCGCGTAAGACTTCGGCATCACTGGTGTCGAAGGCTTGCGATGCTGCGGGCCAGGCTGCCTCCTCTCTCTATGCCATGGCCATCCTGCGGGCGAAGGCGTTGAGAGAGCCCCACGAGGGTAAGGCCGACCCGGGTATAATGCAGGATTTCCGTGCCGCCGCTGACAGCGCTCTACGGGCGACCAAGGCAGCGGCACGGGCCCTGGGTCGGACGATGTCCACGGTAGTGGTCCAGGAGAGACACCCCCGGCTATACCTTGTGCAGAAGAGTGACACCAAGGAAGTACGCTTTCTTGATGCACCCATCTCGAAGGGTGGGTTGTTGGTATCACCGTCGAGGACTGCGCTCAGCAGTTTTTGACGGTGAAGCAGACAGTGGCAATTAGCCACATTTTTTCACGCCGCGACTCGGCCGCCTACAGGCCTCCGAGATCTCACGTGACGTCTGCTTCCCTGCAACCCAGGACCCCTTCGACATCGGCTCCGGTTCCTGTGCCCCCACAGGCGGCACCCCGGAAGCGGAAATCGAGGGGGAAACCTCCACCCCGTCAGCAACCTTCTCGCGAGAAGGGACACTGACGGGAAGACCCCAGGGAGAACAACATCGGGCCCGAACCTTCACAGCCACGGCTCTGATTGGTCGGTACGGGACGGCTCCTGCCTCGTCACCAAAGCCGGACCCTTTTCAGGGCCTGGCGCCCACTTACTCACAGAGTTTTTCGGTTCTTCCCGGGTGTACTTGCAGCCGATCGCACACTCCACTGGACTGTGCCCGGCAAACCCGACCTCACGCCCTGGCGAGGCGTAGGGTCGTATACACACGACAGCTGCTACCACTCTCAAACCGACAGTGTGTGCAGCTGTCCCGCTAGGCAGGTAAGTAGGCGGAGCCAACCTTTTCTCCGGGGACCCCCCGTGACAGATGGTTAGCTCCGCCAGCCGACGAACCACCCCCCGTGGGAATGATGAAGCAGACCGTCCCCTTGGTCACCCTGTACAGTCCCTGGGAGCTCGAGAGCTGCCCACACTGTCTCGCTGACTAATGAAGGCGGTCCGTCTTGGTTACTCGATCCAGTTCGCCAGAGACTCTCCCAAAGTTTGAGGCATCATCCCTCCCTCGGTCGAGGCAGGGACGCCTCCGTACTTCGGGTAGAGGTCACCACCCTTCTGGCAAACAGGCATCGAGCTCGTCCCTCAAAACCAAGATGTTCAGTGGGTCACGACCCGCACTTCATCGTTTCCAAAAAGACGGTGGGTTGCGCCCAAAGGTCTGCGTACCCGGAACAGAGCACCTTCACAAGCTGCCGTTCAGAGTGCTCACACAGAGGCGCGTCCAGACATCTATCAGGTGTCAGGATTGGTTCGCGGCAATCGACCTGAAGGACGCTTACTTTCATGTCTCGGTCCTCCTCGACACCAGCCGTTCCCACGGTTCTCGTGCGAGAGGCGGGCATATCAGTACAGAGTCCTCCCTTTCGGTCTGTCCCTGACCGCCCTTTCTCCCTTAGGGGAAGAAGGCGAGCGGGTACTAAACTACCTCAGCGACTGGCCTACCCTGGCACACTCGCGAGATCTGTTGTGTACAGGAAGGGACCTGGTGCTCCGGCACCTAGATCGATTGGGACTCCAGGTCAACCAAGAGAGGGGCAAGCTCTCCTCAGTGCAGAGCATCCTCTCTCTTGGTATGGAACTCAACTCTGTCACCACGGCGGCGCTACTGTCCGCAGTTGCGCCCAACCAGTGTTGAACTGTCTGAAATGAACATTTTAGACAGACAGCGGTCCCCCTGAAACAATTCAGAGGCTCCTGTGACACATGGCGTCCTCGCGGGTTGATAACCCTCGGGTTGATGCACATGTGACCGCTCCAACACTGGTTTCAGAGTCGAGTTCCGAGGAGAGCGTGGCACACTGGCAGCAGGAGCATGGTGATGCCGCCCTGCTGCCAACGCACCATAACCCCTAGTCTTTATGACTTTTTTGACGGACTCAGGTCCCTCTGGGCAGGTTATGAGGCAGGTCGTGGTGACGGCTGACGTCTCCCTGTAGGGGTGCGGTGCAGTGTGCAACGAGCACGCAGGTGGGGTGTTGGACGAACCCCCGCCTGCGCTGGCATATCAATTGCCAAGAGTTGTGGGCTGTGCTACTTGCACTGAGCAGGCTACGGCCTCTCGTGTAAGACATGCACGTGCTGGTCCGAGGACAGCACTATAGCTGTAGCGAGCACAGATCGTCAGGGTGGCGTTCGCTCACAGCAGCTAACACAACTTGCTCGACGCCTCCTCCGGTGAAGTCAACATGTGACCCGTTCCCTGCGGGCCACACACACCCCAGGCAAACTGAACTAGACAGCCGACGTGCTCTCTCGCCAGTTTATGCCTCGTGGAGAGTGGCGACTTCACCCCCGCGCACCAGCTCATTTGGAGGCTGTTCGGGTAGGCCCAGGTAAACCTGTTCGCCTCCCGCAACACCACCATTTGCCCGCTTGATATTCCTGCCCTCGGCACGGATATCCTTGCGCACAGCTGACCGCGGGATGGGTGGAAGCACACCTTCCCCCCCCAGGAGCCTCCTTGCACAGACGCTGTGCAAGGTCAGGGAGCAGGAGCACCAGGTGTTATTGGTTACACCACACCGGTCTAACCGCACTTGGCTTCAGAGCTAATGCTCTGGACAGCGACTCCCCCTGAACCATTCCCCTGACAGAGGACCTGCTCTATCAGGGGACGGACACGTTCTGGCATCCCAGATCTGACCTCTGGAACACCCATGTCTGGTCTCTAGACGGGACGAGAAGATCCTGAGATGGCTACTCCCCCTCTCGGCGGAGACCATCACCCAGGCTAGGGCCCCATCTACTAGGCGGTTACACGCCTCTAGACGGCGCCTCTTCTCGTCCTGGTGTCTCTCTCAAGGAGAAAGACCCACTGAGGTGCTCGATCAGGATTGTGTTTTCCTTCTTACGAGACTGGAGACTAACATCTCCCCTCCACGCTGAATGTGTATGTAGTCGCTCCTGCCACTCATCACGACTCAGTCGGTGGAAAGTTTCTAGGGCAACACGACCTGGTCACCAGGTTCCTAAGGGGCGCGAGAGGGCGTAATCCGCCTCACCTCCGCTCCATACCCTCTTGGGACCCTAAGTGGTCCTGGGGAGCCTCAGGGCCCCCCAAGAGCCCCTCGGAGGTTCCGATCTTCCTCACTGAGTAAGACGGCCCTCCTGACGGCGCTCACTTCCTTCAAGAGGGTAGGGGACCACCGAGCATCCTCCGTGTCCCAGGATTGCCTTAAATTCGGCCCTGGAAACTCTCACGTTAGCTTGAGACCCAGGACCGGATGCGTGCCCAAGAAGTTCCCACTACTCCCTCCGGGGCCAGGTGGTGAACTTGCAGGCGCTCCCCATAGGGGAGGAAGACCCAACCCGATCAGTGTTGTGTCCAGTACGTGCTGGACCGCACGCAGAGCTCTGAAGCTCTGACCAGCTCCGTGTCTGTTGGAGGACAGCAGAAGGGGAAGGCTGTCTCCAAACAGAGGCTGGCGCACTGGGTCGTGGACACCGTTACGACGGCATCCCGATCTCAGAGTCTCCCATGCCCATAGGTAGTGAGGGCTCACTCCACACGGAGTTTAGCCACCTCCTGGGCACTGGCAGAAGCGCCTCTCTAGCAGACATCTGTAGAGCTGCGGGTTGGGCTACGCCCAAACACCTTCACAAGGGTTAACAACTTTTGTGTAAACCCGGTGTCAGCCCACGTCCTGCGTGGCGACATGTAGGACTGGCATCCGGGGGGGCGTATGCCTGCGAAAGCACCTTTCCACCCTCTAACAGGTTGGGTCAGTGTGCTATCTACCTTTTCTTCTTACCCAAACACATGGCTAAGAAACTGGTACCTCACCTACCTCCCTTCTTACCCCCACAGGTTAAGAATAGGCATTCCATCCATCACCAAACAAGCACCACCTGGGGGCTGGCTGGGCAGAGCAGCCTTCCCCCTTAGGCCGGGATACCATGTGAGCTATCACAGATAGCTCTAACCGGACCTAGTGCTACCGGACGTATGTAACACCCCCTCCGTGGGCTGTTCCGTCTGATGTATCCTCATGAGTATGGTTCCCGCTCCTGGTAACCCATGAGCTTCCCTAGGTGGACCTCCACCTCGCGGTTAACTACTCAGTCCGCACGTTCCATGCGTTCTCCTCCAAGGACGAGACCATACCTATATCCACCATTTTCCTCCCCACGGGCAGGAGGTGGCCTCTGCAGCGCATTCCTGATTAAGGAAGTGGCGCTTACCCGGTGTAAACCCGAGCCGGACGGCCTCTCGCCTGTAGAGAGCTAAGGCCCCGTCCGTGAAAGGTTACCGGTCAGGGCTGTACCCATCTTTCTCTTAGAAAGCCCTGGAACCCCCCGACCACCACACTGGAAGGTTACAGTTTCGCGAAAGCATCGAGCTGACACGCCCAGGCTTGTTACCGTCGCTTCGCTAGAGATTGTGACGCGATACAGCGTTGTGGCGTTTTCCATAGGCAACCCCATCTGTCGTTCTCGACACAACGTCGAGAGACCGACAGAAAGGGAACGTCTTGGTTACGTATGTAACCTCAGTTCCCTGATGGAGGGAACGAGACGTTGTGTCCCTTATGCCACAAACACGTATCGTATTCTGCTGCAGTCGTGAGAGGCTCTCAGGCTCTTCAGAACAAGAGGTAAATGAATGCTGCACGCCGGCTTCCTTTTATACCGGATATCCGGGGGCGGAGCCCGGCATGCAAATTTCATTCGCCAAATTTCATTGGCCTTTTCTATAGTAGTCAGAGTTGATTGGTTCTCAAGGGCGAACCCCATCTGTCGTTCTCGACACAACGTCTCGTTCCCTCCATCAGGGAACTGAGGTTACATACGTAACCAAGACGTTCTCGGGTCTCATGTTGCAGCATAGCACATAAGCAAACCCAAATGCAAATGGGCCACAATTGCTGCTATTCGATTGTGTGGAGTACACAAGGAAACTGACCATCAGTTTTTTTACTTTTAAGAAAGTAGGCCTATGCCTTAAAGTGAAATAATGTAATATATGAAATATTTCTCCGACATGTCATAATAATAAAACTTCAAATGTTGTCTGCATACAATATAATGTGGGATGCCCTCTATACAAAAAAAATACAACTTGTGTTTTCTACTTATTAGAAATAGCCTAATCATATTTGCTACAATTGTATTGATGATGATTCTCTCGAGGTTCTTTCCTTCATGGCCACATGAGCTTGGGTTTCTCGCCGCCACTTGCCTACTTATTACATCTAGGAATTTTAAAATCGTTTTAGTATTTGACATGTGTTCCTCTCTCCTCTGTTTTGGATGTGTGATGCTCCGTGATGACCACTGCGCGCGCATGTGCATCTGGGTGCGTGTCCTGGGCATTAGCCTATTATAATTAAATGAATTTACTTAACAAGATAAAATAAAATTGTACTTTGTTATTTCATACTTTGATATACTGCTTTTTGTGTTTAAAAGTACCCTTCTCTTTCAATTGTGTCATTTTATTTCTGCGTACAACAGCTTTCATCCACAGGCAGGAGTGGCACCCCATCTAGAAAATGCTGAAAATATTTAAGACAATATCTAAGAACGGAGATGGCCTAAACATAGTTTCTGCCAAGCTCATGCTAATTGAGTATCCAGTAGTATTGCATATGTCGCATCTTCGAAGAGTAGTTTGTTTTATCATATTTTTTTAAAAGAGACACAGGATCTGCTGAAGGCAGGCTGGGGGACAGAACAGCATGAGCACACACAACATAACTTTATTGCATTAATCTCTTTGTGTTGTGAACATTATGCATTTACGGGCCAATTGCCAACAAAAAAATATATCCAGAGATGGTACAAATGCATTAAAATGTATTTATTTACATATTACAAATACTAACTCATAAAATAAATGCTAGTGCTAGTGCTGCTGCTGCTGTGAAAAAAATCGATTTAATTTTATACACAAGTGAGTTGTAATTTTAAAGTAGAAAAAATGCAAGCAATCTTTTGAAGTGGAAGAGTAACAATGGGTTAAGATACACATTCAAATTTGGTAGTCCTATAGAGCTCATTGACAGCACCTTATGCAGTAGGTGCTCGACTTAAAATGGCACTACAAACTGCATAGTATGTTTTATTGACAAATCCCAATTGTACATCTCTCAGACAAAAGGATGATTAAACTTGTATGCATGTATAATCAGTTTAAATCTATTAATAAATGAATCTGTATTTCTGAGGCAGATCCAAAAACTTTGTAAATTTGTGTTTTTCTTAAATTTAAATTAATGAGAACAATGCAATTTTTTTAATTGTCTAGTTTAAGTTAGTCTCTAGTTAAGCATTTATATGCTTTTAAATAATGTATCGGACTGTAAGTTTTGTTGTCCATAATTAGTGGTGCTCTTTTAAGAGCATCACTATTGTTATTCTGCAAACTTATTATTAGTGGGACTCTTGTAAGAGCATCACTTTTATTATTCTGCAAACTTATTAGTGGTGCTCTTTTAAGAGCATCATTATTGTTATTCTGCGAGCTTGTTATAATAATAATAATTATTATTGTGACATTTTTTTTCGTACGCCCATAAATGAATGATTAGTCAAATCGTCTGGCTTAATGAGGAATGGTGTGCTATGACTTTTGTAAGCAATCAGGCGGAGGGGGTATGATAGGGGGGCAAAAACTCGCCCCAAAAATCCCATTGACTTAACCTTACGCCAAATTTTGCCGGGTCGTAGCTCCGAGCGAGAATTTCTTTGAGATACATTCTGGTAACGACATTTGAAGAGGCTGGCAGGCCCTGTAAGAAAATACCTCACAATGGGGTGTAAGTTGCACCCCTGGGGCTTAGGACCCCACCCAAAAAGCCCCATCGACTATAATGGATGCCCATATAAGTAGTTAAAAAGTCACGCATGATATAACTTAGAAGTAAAACCACTAGTTTGACTCAGGCAACCAATCAGCATCCCAGGAACTTCATAAAGATATGAAGTCACGCCCATAGCAACCATTTACATGGACGTAGCAACCGATCCTATAGACTTCCATTATAAATGGCCCACATTGATATCTTGTCAACACAGTGTCGTAGAGACAAGGGGGTGGTCTCATTTGACTCAGGAATTCAATTAGTCTGTCACAGATCATTGTGAAGCTATTAAGCCACGCCCATTGCAACCAAATAGGTTTACTTAGCAACAATTTTACAAAATGTATACCTCTACATCGTAGAGACATGGGAGTTGGTTAATTTCACTTACTGTATACCGCAGAGTATCATAAATTGTTTAATGCCAAGCCACGCCCATGGCAACCAAACAGCTTAGCTTAGCAACCGTTAGGGCCAATAGCAAAACCTTCATCATTGCATCAGAACATCGTAGAGACATGGGGGTTGGCTGTTTCATTTGTGGTTTGAAGGGTCATCCCCCTACCCCAACCCCAGAATTTTGCTACATTAGCACCACTTTAAAATTTCTTCAGAAAATGTACCTTTCAATTTATAATTAATGTTTCTATAACTTTTGAAGCAGAAAAATGACAATTTTTACCACCCGTTTGTGAAACTTATTAGTAATAGTGTTTCTATAGGCATTTAAAGTGGAAAAATGACAATTTCTCCCAAATGCTACAGTAAAATGATGCCATATATGGTGTGCATATAGTGTGGGACGCCCCCTACAGGAAGAGACCATCCGTTTGTGAAACTTATTAGAAATAGTGTTTCTATAGGCATTTGAAGTTGAAAAATGACAATTTCTCCCAAATGCTACAGTAAAATGAGGCCATATATGGTGTGTATATAGTGTGGGACGCCCCCTACAGGAAGAGACCATCCTTTTTTGAAACTGTTTAGAAATAGTGTTTTTATAGGCATTTGAAGTTGAAAAATGACAATTTCTCCCAAATGCTACAGTAAAATGATGCCATATATGGTGTGTATATAGTGTGGGACACCCCCTACAGGAAGAGACCATCCTTTTTTGAAACTTTTTAGAAATAGTGTTTTTATAGGCATTTGAAGTTGAAAAATGACAATTTCTCCCAAATGCTACAGTAAAATGAGGCCATATATGGTGTGTATATAGTGTGGGACGCCCCCTACAGGAAGAGACCATCCTTTTTTGAAACTTTTTAGAAATAGTGTTTCTATAGGCATTTAAAGTGGAAAAATGACCATTTCTCCCAAATGCTACAGTAAAATGATGCCATATATGGTGTGTATATAGTGTGGGATGCCCCCTACAGGAAGAGACCATCCGTTTGTGAAACTTATTAGAAATAGTGTTTCTATAGGCATTTAAAGTGGAAAAATGACAATTTCTCCCAAATGCTACATGCTTCCAGAGCCTCTTCAGCCGTTCCCGCACGGCCTTCCAGAGCCTCTTCAGCCGTTCCCGCACGGCCTTCCAGAGCCTCTCCAGCCGTTCCCGCACGGCCTTCCAGAGCCTCTCCAGCCGTTCCCGCACGGCCTTCCAGAGCCTCTCCAGCCGTTCCCGCACGGCCTTCCAGAGCCTCTCCAGCCGTTCCCGCACGGCCTTCCAGAGCCTCTCCAGCCGTTCCCGCGCGGTCTTCCAGGGCCTCTCCAGCCGGTCCCGTCCGGCCTCCTAGAACCCGCTGCCCAGCCGCCAGAGCCTGCTGCCCAGTCGCCAGAGCCCGCTGCCCAGCCGCCAGAGCCCGCTGCCCAGTCGCCAGAGCCCGCTGCCCAGCCGCCAGAGCCCGCTGCCCAACCGGTCCTGGACAACCTCCATATGAGCTCCCGGACTAAACCCAAATATTTTTTGGGGGGGAGCCATATGGCAGGGATAGCCCTCAAGGCTAGACCGGTCGTCTGCCATCCGGTACGGCCGACGCCTTCCAGGTCTCCCGATTGGCCGGCGCCCTCCTGGCCTCCAGAATGGCCGCCGCCCTCAAGGCCTCCAGAATGGCCGCCGCCCTCAAGCCCTCCAGAATGGCCGCCGCCCTCAAGGCCTCCAGAATGGCCGCCGCCCTCAAGGCCTCCAGAATGGCCGCCGCCCTCCAGGCCTCCAGAATGGCCGCCGCCCTCCAGAGTCCCAGAGCTGGACGTATCGTCCTGGAGGTCTCCCATCCCACCAGGTCTGGTCTTCCCTGCACCGGCCTCCAGGACGCCCACCCCCCCTTCCCCCTTTGGGACCGTTTTGGCGCGATGGAGGGGGGGGTAATGTCACGTTTGTTCCTTGCCTGTTTTCGCTTGTCTCATTGTTTTCACCTGTCCCTCATCTTTGTTAATCTCCCGTTGCCAATCTCATTATTAGCTAATTCGTTTTCACTTGTGTTTCGTCATTGTTAATTAGTTCCACACCTGTTTCTGTTTTCCATGAGTGTATTCCTTTTGTATTTAAGCCCTGTGTCTCCCTCTGTTCTTTGTCGGTTATTATTTATGTCAATGAATTGTATTACTGGTTTTGTCTTCCCTGTTCTCCTGCTCCCGTGTTTGTTTTGGACTTCTGTTATCATTAAACCCCATTGGATTATACCTTTTTGTTTCTCCATTCATCCTCCTCCGAGTCAGCCCATGACAGTAGGCAATATTAATTATGTAAAAATTCTGAATGTCTCTGTAAACAAACTACAAAATAAAGTCACTGTCTAACACCGTGTCTACAGCGGACTCGACAGGCGCGTCGCGAAATGACAAAAGACACACTCGTCACTTGTTGTTGGATTAACTTAATTTTATTATGACACCCATTTCCACACAATTGAATTTATTTATTTGAATTTTAGATTTACTTCACCGCACAATTCATCCAGTTTAAGTTCATCAACTTATTTTGTTTAATTTCAGCTGAACGTTACTAATTCGTATTGAGCCAATTAAATTTAATTCTATCAATGATGTAAGTAAGATGTAATTAATGGTGCGAGCAGGAAGCACCAGATAGATAATTTTATTTACTCACTGAGTAAGGCTGCATACATGCAAAAATCGCATTAATATGTTTGTCCCCAACCTTAGTAAAATATTTACCCTTCATCACTATGGTAATCACAGACAACAGAAAATAATATGAATTTTAACACTACAGAACTGTAGACAATAACAAGACTCTTTGTCTTTCGCCCTGCGCAAAAACACAGATAAAATAACATTTAATTTCGAAATGAACCTAAATCCAGTCATAAGGGCGATGCATGCTGGGAACTCAGTCCACAGTGTAGTTTCAGTTAGTCAATGGTAATTATTCAGGTTGTCCCAACACAAATGGAATAAGTTATGTCAAAGAGTCACCTATTCATGTCACATTATAATACACATCGAAAATGTGTTTGAACAAGAAACACATACAAATAGGGGAGAGCAGGGACGAAAGTTACACGGGACAAAAGTAATATTACTATTTACTTACAACATTTGAATTCCAAGCTTTGACGTCACGTTCCGGACGCTACCCTTGACCTTGCTTTCCGATAATCACGTGATTTTGTCATCGTTTCAAGCGGTTAGGTTCGGAAAACTGTTCTCAAGCACAGAGAGTACATTTCTGAAACAATACCTTTTTTAACTACAAGGTGTTATTCTTGTTTCTCGTTTAATAGTGATGATCAATTTACAGGTTTTAGTCGTGTAACACATACTGAAGTTTGCATTGTCAGAGTTTTTCAGTGAAATTGATATTGTGCTTAAAGGGCAGGAATTGCCCGGACAGAAGTAACACCAGTTACTTTCGTGCTGCTGCTAATATGGCAGTATTATTAAAACATGTTTTTTATGAGTCATTACCTAAAAACAGAATATGCCAAGAGTTAGGATCAGACAGACAGACAGGGGTCTGATTCACCAACACGTTTATGAGAGGGCGTTACTGGACATATCAGTGAGGAACATCAGTCTCAGGGCAGTTTGCAAAGCGCACTTTGCTCAGATACTGCAAGAGATGTGCAAAGACCAGTAGGGAGAAGACTAGACCAACAGGGAACAGATCACATTTAAAGGTCTTCTCTGTGGACCAAGAGAGGAAGCTGCAGGCTTATATTAGAGGGCAGCTTATATTTATTTTGGCCTGTCTCATAGGTCAGTGTGCAGTAAAAATCGTTCTAAATCGTGTTTAATTTTTCCAAGATCTCTGAAGTTGTAGCAACATATAAAATTCCCATTTGACCATAATCGTATCATAAAAAAATCTCAATCGAACTATTTGTTATTGTTTAAGGTGCACAAATTTGCATTTGAATTGGCCAGTATATAAGGCCGCAGACATCCAAGTGGGTGGGATGCCACAAAGATGGCGGGAAAGGATTGGATCACTTCCAACAAAATATTGTCTATCTCTTGACCATAAGATGAATGAGAGCACTTTTTATAAAAACCTGCTGGCAGTGCTTGACTGCAACAGTTTTGAAGCAAAAGACATATGGAACGTTGATGAAACAGGTTAAGTTTACAATTTATTAAAACTAAAAAGCTTCAGTGTTTTAAAATCAATGTTTCAAATCTGTTGCTACACAAAATGTAATAAAAGATACCAGATAAACTATAGACCTTGATAATTAATAGATACTGCAGCTTATAAAGATTATAAAATAAATATGTAATTACATAAGAAAACACTACACCCCCACACACATAGCTATAATAAAAACATACAAATAAATAAAATAAATACTTAATGAATACAGGTATACAAACACAAAAGTTTCTCATCAAAGTTTTTATTTAATTTTCAGGTACCAAGACGGTCCGAGTGCCAGGTAAAATCATCGCCATCAAGGTAAAGCGGCAAGTTGGTGCAGTGACCTCTTTGTGAGGAGAGGTCACGTCAGCTCTGCTTGATATGCAAATAGCTCAGGGTAGATGCAGGACGTAGGCTTTCTGGCCTTTCTCCAGCACTTTGTCAGACATACTCGTGTGACCCTGGAGTCGAAGGTGCTTTCTCCTCCTCAACAATAATTGGTCACACCTTTCTGTGGATGCAATTGAATTTTGTCGGTCAAACGGCATAGTCCTACTTTCTTTCCCACCCCACTGCTCACATCGTCTCCAGCCACTCGATAGGAGCGTCTTCGGTCCACTGAAGCGATACATAAACACAGCAGCAGATGACTGGATGAACACACACCTTGGAATAACATTTTAGCATCTATTATGTTCCAGGAATAGTGGCCACATCTCTGCTACGGACAGCAACACCCAGCAAAATAACATCTGGTTTTGTGTGCACTGGCATCTGCCCATTTAGACAAAATATTTTTAAGGAGGAAGACTTGCCTATGTTAGTAACCACCCTGTTCCTTTACTGGTACCAAATGGTCAAACACCAAATTATAACATACACCCACCCAGCCAGAATCAGTCTGTGGAGGGCTTCCAGGGTCTCCAGGTGGTTCAACCAGGGATGCATGTTTATACTCTCCCATCTCTGACCACCAAACTGTCTATTCAGGTAAAATAAAAAACTTGGTTAATCCCAAAATATTTGAGTAAAATAATGACTGAAAAATAATTGCACATAATATTCATATAGTTTTTGTGTCCACTGATTAAGCTGTCCCAGCTGAAAAGGGGGGACGAGGTCTTCTTGATGCACCAGGGGAGACCGACAGGCACACTAGACCAGGCCTGAGTTCCAAGTCCGTCCAGAAATTCAATCCAGAGGTTGTACGTCCCTTTCCAAAGGCTGGTCCGAGAAACGAAACTAAACGAAAAGGCAAAAGGAGGAGAGTGGTATTTGCTTTTTGCTTTGTCCTGAGTAGCATGCAATAATTTCCTGTAAATTTATATATAATGTAATAACAGTTTTTCTTACTTTCAATGTTACAGTAATCCTTACTGACTCTCCGAAGAGGGCTGCTCTGGAGGAAGAGCAACAGAAGAGGATCCAGAAAAACGATTCAGCACAAAAGAAATGGTCCTCAATATCGAAAACTCTGGACCCACAGTTTCCCGGCATAAGGATGAGGAATGTCTTGTATATGGGGAAATATTCAGCTCATCTTTGCCTAAGGAAGTGTGGGTGCAGTGTCTCTTTTGCAGGCTCTGGTCACATGAGACATGCATTGAGGGGGCAGAACATTATAACTGTCACAACTATGTGACAATGAGTATGCAAATGCCTTTTGTTAAGTTCCTTTTTTTGTTTTCCTGTTAAATTTTATCTGAACTACTTGTTAAGACTAAGCCTCCGTCTGACATTCGTTTCTGACATTCAGATTTCTGTATGTCACCTCTTCCACCTATACATGTGCAGTTTATATTCTGTTAAGTTAATTTATAAATCAATATACTAGTAAAAAACTTGTTAGACTTTAATAATAAATAATATCAAGAAAAAACAAAAACTCACGAGGGGGTTTAACCACATAACATAAAGGGACACAGGAACAAGGGCTAACCACACCTAAAAAAGACTAAAGTTAAACATAAGACATAACTACAAATAACTAAACTAGACTAGAAAACAGGAACCCTAACCCACATGACACAGAAACAATAAACCAGCACAAGATAAGAGACACAAGGTCAATATAAAGGGAACTAAATCAATACAGGTGCAGTGGATAAACTAATTAACACTAACTAGGGAACAGGAGGGCAGGAACAATGACAAGACCGGAGAGAGAGTATGGAAACCAATAGGTGCCAAAATAGTCTCTCTCCAACATAAAACAAGGGATCCTGTCTGATTCCGCGTCAAGACCAAGAAATACCTGACATGGTCAGGCAGAATCATGACATATGGCAAACATAGTAAGACTTATTTTTGTTTTTTTTTATTTAAGAATGAGGCTCAGTCTAAAGGCGTCTTTACACATGCGCGTTAAGGCGTCTCTATGGAGGATTAAATTTCTGTGTGAAGACGCAATGCGGCATGAATGCTGATCTCAAACATGCCGGCTCTGACCCTCCTCAGAGCCAAGTATCAAAGGCCATTTTAAAGGCAAATTACATTTATTTGATTTCTTTTTAAAATGAATTTAGAAAAATGTTTGGAGTATGATTGTTTGTGACTATGTGTGCGCGAAAAGCAGATTTTTTTATTTGAACTCATGATATGAATTGCATAAATTCCTCCTTTAGCTGCTCTCCTAAGGAAAAAACCTTCCTGTCCGTATGACACGATCACACGCAGACCAGAGTTACCTCTTTTTTAAACGGCTTCAAATATTAGGTTTGTCGGACATTATGCAGGCCTGCACATACTGGAGGAATTATTTCTCGTTGATGCGTCTGCGCAACACGCGCATGAAGTCCAACACATAATAAATCCCAAACTTAACATTACTCTATATTTTGATGAGAGAGTGTTTGCTTTTCTTACCGTTTACCTCAAAACAGTCGCATCATAATAATGTAAGTGTGCTCCAGATCGGACAGTGACTTTCTGGCTATTTAAAACAACTTTTGGCGTCGTTCAATATTCGGTGAGGTGCCCGATAATAAAACCTTTCTATGTGTCACGGGTGTAGCTGGCAGAATGTAACGTCCACGCAAAGGATAATCCAAATGAGTATTTTATTACAAGAACAAAAGGAAAACAGGGAATCAGGAACTCTGGAAACAAACACACGTAGCATTAACAATACTCGACAAAGAACAGAGGGAGACACAGGGCTTAAATACAAAGGAAGACACTCAGGGAAAAACAGAATCAGGTGTGGGACTAATTAACAAAGATGAAACACAAGTGGAAACTAATGAACTAATAACGAGATTGACAACGGGAGGAAAACTCAAACAGAACATACAACAAAACGTCACATTACCCCCCCCTCCACAAAGCGCGTCCTCGCGCCAAAAGAGTACAAAAAGGGGAAAGGGGGGGTGGGCGTCCTGGAGGCCGGTGAAGGGAAGACTAAACATGGTGGGATGGGAGGCCTCCAGGACGATACGTCCAGCTCTGGGACTCTGGAGGGCGGCGGCCATTCTGGAGGCCTTGAGGGCGGCGGCCATTCTGGAGGCCTTGAGGGCGGCGGCCATTCTGGAGACCTTGAGGGCGGCGGCCATTCTGGAGGCCTTGAGGGCGGCGGCCATTCTGGAGGCCTAGAGGGCGGCGGCCATTCTGGAGGCCTTGAGGGCGGCGGCCATTCTGGAGGCCTTGAGGGCGGCGGCCATTCTGGGAGGCTGATGACCGGTCTAGCCTGGAAGGCCATCCCTCCAATATGGCTCCCCCCCAAAAAGTATTTGGGTTTAGTCCGGGAGCTCATATGGAGGTAGTCCAGGACCGGTTGGGCAGCGGGCTCTGGCGGCTGGGCAGCGGGCTCTGGCGGCTGGGCAGCGGGCTCTGGCGGCTGGGCAGCGGGCTCTGGCGGCTGGGCAGCGGGTTCTAGGAGGCCGGACGGGACCGGCTGGAGAGGCTCTGGAAGGCCGTGCGGGAACGGCTGGAGAGGTTCTGGGAGGCCGTGCGGGAACGGCTGGAGAGGCTCTGGGAGGCCGTGCGGGAACGGCTGGAGAGGCTCTGGGAGGCCGTGCGGGAACGGCTGGAGAGGCTCTGGGAGGCCGTGCGGGAACGGCTGGAGAGGCTCTGGGAGGCCGTGCGGGAACGGCTGGAGAGGCCCGGGAAGGCCGGACGGGACCGGCTGGAGAGGCCCGGGAAGGCCCGACGGGACCGGCTGGAGAGGCTCGGGAACGCCGGACGGGACCGGCTGGAGAGGCTCGAGAACGCCGGACGGGACCGGCTGGAGAGGCTCGGGAACGCCGGACGGGACCGGCTGGAGAGGCTCGGGAACGCCGGACGGGACCGGCTGGAGAGGCTCGGGAACGCCGGACGGGACCGGCTGGAGAGGCTCGGGAACGCCGGACGGGACCGGCTGGAGAGGCTCGGGAACGCCGGACGGGACCGGCTGGAGAGGCCCGGGAACGCCGGACGGGACCGGCTGGAGAGGCCCGGGAACGCCGGACGGGACCGGCTGGAGAGGCTTCCGAAAGCCGGACGGGACCGGCTGGAGAGGCCCGGGAACGCCGGACGGGACCGGCTGGAGAGGCTTCGGAAAGCCGGACGGGACCGGCTGGAGAGGCTTCGGAAAGCCGGACGAGACCGGCTCCGAGAACAGGTCCCCTTTAACCTGCTCCCGTTGCTGGGTGGTGGAGGAGTGAGGCGTGGATCCGGGATGAGCCGGAACGAACCCCTGGCCCGTGACCGATACTGGGCGACGCCCGCTCAAGTCCTCATCAGTCACCCCGACGCAGAACTCGGAGCCGGCTGCTTGGAGGACTCGATTTACGAAGTCCTCCAGCCGGTACTTATCTGCATCGGGAAGCATGACGAGGACGAGCAGAATGTCGTCCAGACCGGCCACAAAGGCCAGGTTTAGAGCTTGATCGCTCCAACTCACCCGATAGCACACGCCAACAAACTCCTCCACGTAGTTCTCCAGAGGCCTTCCGTCCTGCCTCAAGTCCCTGAGGACAGCCTCTGGAGAAAAGGTACAGCAATCCATTTTTAGGTCGAGTATTCTGTCACGGGTGTAGCTGGCAGAATGTAACGTCCACGCAAAGGATAATCCAAATGAGTATTTTATTACAAGAACAAAAGGAAAACAGGGAATCAGGAACTCTGGAAACAAACACACGTAGCATTAACAATACTCGACAAAGAACAGAGGGAGACACAGGGCTTAAATACAAAGGAAGACACTCAGGGAAAAACAGAATCAGGTGTGGGACTAATTAACAAAGATGAAACACAAGTGGAAACTAATGAACTAATAACGAGATTGACAACGGGAGGAAAACCCAAACAGAACATACAACAAAACGTCACACTATGGAGTGTTAGCTAGGAATTTCATTTAAAATGTTCCATTGCTTTCATCCTAAAGGATGCATTGTTCTTACACTGTAAAAAATTGCTGTTAAAAAACGCTTAATTTAAAATAAATAAAACACTATTATTACAATAGACAGTTTAATCCTGTAGGTTAACAGACCAAGGCCCATAGATTAATCCCATTCTGTTAATTTGCATCATTTAAAGAGTAAGTAGCATGTGGTTTTTAGGGTCCTACTTTGGTTTATGGATTGTCCAACAACAAGTTTATGTACATAGAAGGTGTAAAAACATTATTATGTCGTAATAACAGGTAATTATTCTTACCTTACTTCTTGACTGACTCTCAAATGATTCGTTCCGCGATTCATCAGTCTAATCCCCTCCTATCCGCTAGCCTTGTGTCATGAGATTGGTCAGATGGTGTAGTCTGCTGTGATTGGTCAAACACTTTTGTAACGAGCAAGGCGGGAGGAGAGCGAATGATGATAATGTGTGTCAAAAGGATAGTCTTTTAACATATCCTGCAGTGAACGTGCCAAGATTATTGAAGCAATCTTCGGTGAAATGACGCGCAAACAGTAAAACCCTGGGTTTATACTCCTTTGGTGTCATTTGAAAAGGAATTGTAACCATTGTTTCCTCAGAAGTTCATCCTTTGGTAGTTTAAATCTCGTTTGCGTGATTCAGAGTCGACTCCCTTTTTTACAAGCCAATAACTTCGTTATTTATTTAGCTATGGACTTACAACTTGGCTGACTGCTTACTTTCAAACACGGCAACATAACACACTGCATGAAATGTAATTTTCATGATCTTATGCTAGTTACTCTTCAACTGTACAGCCGTTGGCGCCAGTCTTACGCTTTGAAAAGCAGCATGTGGGGGTGGGGATTTTTTTTAACACATCCCACTTTTTCAAAACAGCACGGTAATCAAGATCACGTCACAGCTCGTCTCTTCCCAGATAGCAACAAATTCTGTCTTAATTCTGGCATTTTTCTTTTTTTTGACAGTCTTTGTGTGAAACAGAATAAGGGTCGTTTTTGTCTGATGAGCCAGACGCTACATCCTGCTTTGAGTTAGGCTTGCCATAAAATGGACGTAGTTCAACTAAGTTTTGGTCGGTTTTGGTTAGCCACAAAGTTAAAAGCAAAAAAAACTGCCAATAATAATATCTAATAATATGATACTATTATGAAAACCCTTAGCACATCAAAAACAATTTATATCAAATTAGCAATACAACAGCTGATTTTAAGAAGGGAAATATTTATATGATGTTATATTGTATAAAGTTTTATATAATTTAAAACGATTTTATATAATTTTTTGCATTGGTGTTTTTTTTGACTCAATGGTATAGTTAGAGCTTGAGAGCCGACTGCTTCGCCTGCTTTTTTAATCACTGATCCAGTATTCGCAGTGCTTCATGAAATCGAGCAAGCCTGATATCTTTGCAGATAGAATGATGTAGTTTGCCATGCATCTTGGAAGTTGGAATCGATTTGCGAATACAGCGTTAAATGCGGCCTATGAAAAGGACGCTTCCTCTCACTAGAAGAACCAGAAGTCCGTATAACAAATTCTACCGCCGTTTTGTTGATCTTCAATAAAGTTCAGTAAGTTGAAACTTTTATTTAAATCTAAACTAACAGGTTTTGCTTCCTACTCGCTTTGCTTTTTTGTTTTCAAAGTTGATCTATGATTGAGTTTTGTACATTTCATATAAAATCTATGAGTGTGTTTTGATTTTTGAAATTATGTCGTTGACAGAGTAAAAATGTACAGTAGCGCATCTTGTGGAACAGCAGACTCATCTAAAGTCAAAGACAGACTCCCTGAGGCCACCAAAAAGGAAAACAAAGTAAGACTGTATTTCATTTCATTCTTTAACATTTTTCTAACAGGTCATAGTACTTTTGTACAATTTCAACTGAATCTGTAACAATTTGAAAATAATATGTTTCTAATTGGTCTTGTATGTACTGTCATTTGCCTAATATCAGTATTAATTCCAAAAGCATGTTGTAGTAAACTGGTGAATGAAGCTGGCAATAAAAAAGCCAGGCCAAAACTGTGAACTGGAGAGCTGTACATGGAAAAATAGGATTCCCAATTGTATTGTGATTGGTAAGCGCTTACATTAAGAGCCTGGAACTCTTAAATCTACAACAAAAAAATCATGTATTAAATGTAAAACTCTTAGGCCTGATGGTGTATTATAGTGTGAAATGTCTTTAATTATTATGCATTTTGTTTAAACACATTTTTTACTCTGTATTTGTATGCTTTTATTCTAGTGGCAGTAAGAAGTCCTTCATGTGCACAGATGACCGAGCTGGAGGTCAAAAAAAGTTCCTTAACCTGGGTTTCATCTAATTGTTTTCATCTTCTACAGTGTTGTTTGTAACTTATTTGACTAATATATATTTGCACCTCTGTAAACATACTTTTTGTCTCTAATTTCTCTTGTTTGTTTATTCAGTTTGTTTATTGGTTTCTGTTATTATATTTTTATACACTAAATCTTTTACATTGTTTAAATTTAATCCTTAATCTATGAATTTAGAGCTCAGTTTATTGTTGCTGTGTTTTTTGTATTTTTTTACTATAAACAGTATGTGTTGTTTATAGTTTATTGTTTTGACATTATTTGTTGCATATTTTCCATTGTATTTTTATGTTTCTGTTATGTTTTGTGACTTTGTTTTTGCTGTTCTTTTTCTGCTGTCTAAATGTTAGATGATGGCACCTCTTTTGACATTGCATATATTTTTGCTGCATTTGAGTAGATTTTATTGTCAACACAATACTTGCATTTGCTTGGTGTCTTTGTTTTTTACCAATTATTCAATATATTATCATACATCTCTGAGAGAAATAATGTATGTATTTGCTATCTGGGCAGTAGAGTAAATATAAAATAACATAGCCATTACTGTGAAATTACAGTACAGCCAGAAAACAGAAAACTGTTCTTAAACTGTACAATTACGGTAAATCGCTACCAGTACTTTACTTTGGAATTAAAGCAACAACTGTTTGCTTTACAGTGTAGTTTCAGATTGTTGACTCATGCAGATTTGTGTCATTTTGCTTCAGTTCTGGTAAAACTTTAGGTGCTCATTAGGTCACACACCATCTAAGAGATTTAATAAGTCAGCTTCCTTATTGATTCAAATTTTTGTTTAATACTTTTACTAATTTTCAAATAAATATTACGTGCAAATATTATAATTCATTTTCATAAAATAACCCAAGGCCTCAGAGGCCTATGATGCCTTCTGACATCAATCAAGACACATAAAATGCTCATTGACATGATCATGACTACAGAATCTCTAGTTCCCTTTTTATTTATTGATAGAAAGAACAGCATAACAAGATGGGTCTTAAGAGACTGTAATACCACAAATTTGCAAATGGCAGGACAGACAGTATTAAAAAGACAAAATCCCTAAATCAACTAAACACATATGGGTCTGTGCTTTTATATATATTAAATATGAAGGTCCAACAAATTAATATGGAAAATATCTCCTTCACAAGATAAAAATTATACTTGATTTATTTATGTATTCATTCATTCATTTTGGTCCTCATCGCAGATTTTTCACAGTTAATAAAAACACAAATTGTTCTTAAAATATTATATAACAATAAATATTGTTCTTAAAGCAAAATATTGTTTTAAATACATGTTAAATTCGCAAAGCTCTTTCTATTAATCCTGTGCCTTGCGCAACAAGTTGCTTTTGTATAAATTAAGCCAACTTGACATGGTCGCATTCTAATCCTGTTTCCATGAAACAATCCAGCTCCCAAGCAGGTTTTAGCAAACGGACCTTTTGTCCAGAATGAGCATCGAAGAACCGAACAATCCACGATCATGCGAAATCGCCAGATGAGCAACACACACAAGATCTTAAGTTATGAGCAGGGCTGTAGGTGCAGTGTTAGCGCCCCTTGGCTGTGGAGCTGCAGCAAGTTGAGAAACTCTTTTGGCATGGAGTGAACACCCTGTTTTGGTCCAACATTGTCATAATAATGATGTGGAACATCTTGCTGTTGCAGATTGATGTCAAATGGCCAAAATCCATAAACGTGCACGTGATCGCAGAGCTCTAGTGCCACGTTAATTAACATAAAACCTGTGGAGAGGCGGGTCACTTTCAGGCCACGCCCCTTCCAGAGACCAGACAATTTCTTAAGGTAGTTTGGTGAAAAGAAGACAATTTGCTGGTGAGGTATGATTGGCCGGAGCACTTTGAGCGTGTTGATGGCTAGCTGAGTGTTGTATGAATATGAAAATGCTGGAATGATGATTGATGAGTTACCGTACACAATCAAACGGTGCACTAATAGATCTGGACCAACTTTCGCAATTTTAAAGCTGTAGAGACACAAATAATAGACACATAAGCAGGTAATCTTAAGCAATTTTTATAATTTAACTAAATGATCTGCCAAACAGTTAACTATTATTAAACTAATCACAAATGTAAAAACTAAGGGAACATTCCTGCATATGATTATACATGTCAGTATTTGTACACATGCAGATGGATATCTTTGATTGTTGTGTCTAGTTATTTTATAGTTTTCTGTCCAGGAGGTAATGTTCCTGGGTCAACAATAAGAAAGTTATTACGTTGTAACCCAAAACATAAAACTGTATTCTTTAATAAAATGTATCTTATAATATAATTCTGTTTGATGTTTCTACATAACTACATAGTAGTAATAATTCAATTCAATTCAAATTTATTTATATAGCGCTTTTCACAATGTGTATTGTTTCAAAGCAGCTTTACAGGGCAAACAGGAAAAACAGAAAAGGTAAAACACAGCACAGTGCATTGTATTTATACAACGAGTAAGATCATTCTAATAAATAATATATAATTTCTAACTAAATAAATAAATAAATGCAGTCTCCCGGTGAGCAGGCCAACACTGCCCTGCTGAGACGAGGAACCCAAACTCCAATGATTCTATAATACTTTATAGAAATAATTGAAATGTATAATACACCTTTCGACTATTATAACTATAATAATATCAATATTTTATCACTAAACCCTAAGCATAATCATAACCTACTTCTTAAACTAAAAGCAATCAAGAAGTAGATATAAAATATGTACAAGCCTAAATTATGATCACTGTCTGGAACAAGGATGTTGACTGAAGAGAATATCCAAGAATAAGAGTTTGATGACGCACATTGAATGACATTGATGGTGACGTACAATGCAAAATGTTTGTTAACTCAGAGTCTTATCAGTTATATATAAGTCATTCAGTATGTTTTTTCTTCACACACTTACTATCATCCAGCTGCCTCTGAATGTAAGAATCTATCTTGTGTAAACTGCTCCTCACTCATTTTATCTTCTGCTCTCTTAAATGCGCTTTCACAAACTGAGGTGCATGAAATTGGCTAACTGAATCGCTCTGTTGGAAAATTCTTTAGTATAAAATTAACCAATTTAAATATTTAAGTTAGGCTTTGAGTATTTTCATATTTCTATGCAAATAATAAATAAAATATTTTACATTTATTCTTAAAAACAGTAGGTCTGTTCAGATCTGTTTCTTTCGCATTATATTGCATCAGAAATAATAGTCGATGTTATTGCCATTTTATGCTACTGATTAAGTAATGATAATATTACTGTTTTATGATTAAGTTTAGGACAAATTTCGATTTACTCCTTTTGAAGAGCAGAGCCCTTGATATGTGAATTCTGGATAGAGCAGCTGTGGCCTATCTCATAACGTGGACGTTTAATATACCCTTGCCCAATGGAGCAATGAAAAATTATTTCTCTTTATCTGGAGCGACCTTTAATATGGTGTTCCCTTTGCAAAGCTACCAACAAATAAGGCATTTGTTTTAGATAACTGATTTGGGAAAGTTGTGTTTTTTTTGTGGCTTTGATGCTAAATGGATTACTATTCTAAACTGGCTTCATTCATCAGAAAAAACTCCTCGAGTAACATCTTTTCATCTGCCGCTGTCCGGTCCATGTGTGTGACTGTGCACGCCCCTGGGATTGTGTGTGTGCGCCCGCGAGCCCTGCTTTTGACACACAGACACTGGGCAGAGCTAACAGAGACAGCACGATCGGATAATAATTAATAATATTAACATTTTATGTTAACAAACGCCTACAGTCCCTGACAAAAGTCTTGTCGCTTGTGTACATATTGACCGGAATTGCCGCTGAAATATATTTCTAATCAAGATTTTTTTTAATTTTGTAATAATGTTTCAGTGCAAAACGAAACTGTCAAAAAGTATTGTAATATTCACAGCTTGGTATAGACCTTCACATCAACTGCAACTAGACCTCTGCAAACATGCCTAAGATTCACCCTTGAGACTAAAGTTTTGATTATCAAGAGGCTGAAGACCAGATCCACTGCTGATGTTAAGCTACATTGGCTCCCTATAGTCGCTCGCATCAAATTCAAGACTCTGCTCCTGGCCTACAAGACCACCACTGGTTTGGCACCACCTTATCTTCACTCACTACTGCAGACATATGTACCCGCCAGATCCCTACGCTCTGCAAACGAACGGCGTCTTGTGGTGCCATCCCATAAAGGTAGAAAATCTCTCTCGCGCACCTTCTCCGGATCTGTTCCACCTATGTGGAATGATCTGCCTGCTGCTACAAGATCTGCAGATTCTGTAGCCATCTTTAAGAATCGCCTGAAAACCCATCTCTTCCGCCAACATCTTACTGTTCTGTTCTGACTCAAGTTTCTTCTCTACTCTTTTCTTCTCTACTCGTTTCTTCTCTACTCAAAAAAAAAAAAAAAAAAAATGTATGAGTGAATGTTTCTGTATACTGTGTTAGGCTATATGAAACCTCTTCTTTTTGATTGCACTTATGCTCTTGTTGTACTTATGCTGTCCTAATTGCTTCCATTACCTACCCCACTTGTAAGTCGCTTTGGATAAAAGCGTCTGCTAAATGACTAAATGTAAATGTAAATGATGTGGCAGACACCTTCAATGTGTCTCAACGTCAAGTACAGAGGATAAAAAGATTTGAAGAGACTGGAGACATTATTGACCAGCCCAGGTCAGGCAGACCCCGCAAGACAACTGCTCGAGAGGACCGTTTGTTGGCTCGATAATCCAAGGCCAGCCCATTTTCCACTGCAGCAGAGCTCCACGAGACCTGGTCACCTGAAGTCCCTGTGTCAACCAGAACAGTTTGTCGGATTCTGTCTCGAAATGGCCTCCATGGTCGAATCAGTGCCCAGAAGCCAGCACTAAACAAAAGACAATTGAAAAAACGTGTGGCATTTGCCAAGGCCCACAGCCTGCTAAAAGGATGGAAGCTGGAATAGTGGCAAAAGGTGGATTTTTCAGATGAATCTTCTGTTGAATAACACCACAGTCGCCGCAAATATTGCAGGAGACCTACTGGAGCCCGCATGGATCCGAGATTCACGCAGAAAACATTGAAGTTTGGAGGCGGAAAAATCATGGTCTGGGGTTACATCCAGTATGGGGTGTGTGACAGATCTGCAGGGTGGAAGGCAACATCAATAGTCTAAAATACCAAGAAATCTTAGCTACCTCTTATATTCCCAACCCTAAAAGAGGCCAAATTCTGTAGCAGGATGGTGCTCCATCGCATACTTCCATCTCCACATCAAAGTTCCTCAAGGTGAAGAAGATCAAGATGCTCCAGGATTGGCCAGCCCAGTCACCAAACATAAACATCACTGAGCATATGTGGGGTAGGATGAAAGAGGAAGCATGGAAGACGAAACCAAAGAATATTGATGAACTCTGGGAGGCATGCAAGACTGCTTTCTATGCTATTCCTGATGACTTCATCAATAAATTGCATGGATGGATGCAGTCCTTCAAGCTCATGGGAGTCATAAAAGGTATTAAATTTGGATCTCAGAGCACCACTACTCAGTTTGCTGACATATTTTTGTATTTGCAGTAAATTTGTTCGATTACTGTATTGGTGACAAAACTTTTGTCTTGCCAAAATTTGACCTTTCTGTCTTGATTAAATGATCAATCTTTTTTCAGTGAAACTGATTTATTTCAGTGCATTAAAAGTCATTTGGGAGGGTTTTAGCTTTTCATATGAGCATATGAGATTTCTAACACCAATTGATTAATTAAAAGTCAGGTTAATACCAAGTGTTTCTACAAAATAGATAAGCGACAGGACTTTTGTCAGGGACTGTATATGAACACAATAGCGATGTTGCATCACCAAAAGCTACCGACGTCAAGTATATATATCGCGCAAAAAGTCGATTAATTGACTATCGTGACAGGCATAAAAAAACAGTGCAATTGGATTCTCACCGTGTGAGCTGACTGGGATTAACAGTGAGCAGATCAGTCTTTAACCCAACATCACTGTCATTAATGGGAGCCATGTTAAACCTGCGGAAACAATAGCAAGATAAATGGAGAAATATATAAACAGTATATACTGTATATCATAGCTTAAGTATACACTTTTTACAGGAAGAGGGATGAATTTGTCATGCACACCCAGGAACATTGAGCTCATAAAAAATACAGAATGTTCAGTTGCCCTAATATGCCACACTATAATCTTTTACTGTCTTCATTCCTCAAGATCAAACAGAACTACTATTACTTCGTTATCTTAAGAAAACAAGATATCGTACATTATTACCTATTTATGTTTTCCTGCTCGAGTGGATAAAGCCTTTGTTCTATAGAAGGTTTTGCACAGCATGAACAATAATATGGCATCATGGGAAATATTTTTACCTGATGACATAGTCTGCACTGTCAATCTCTCTTCCACAACTACTATTGTTCAGAATCCCTCCACTACCCACCACAGCACAACGGCCGAGAGCTCGCTTTCTCCATGGAAACACCTTTAGAGTAGAAAATAGAAAAACAGATATTCAACCTTTAGAACTGAACAGGCCATGTTTAACAACTGTACACAAATATTTTTACAACCTATAAAACAAGATAAGACAACTAAAAGTTGTCAACTAGAGTGCATGGGGAAATAGGTAATTTAACATGCCAAACACAAACTATTTACATGTGGTGTTTGATTTGAAATCTTGGTGACACTATACAATAAGGTTGTATTGGTTAACAATTAGGTAATGCAGATTAATAAATGGTACAGAAGTATTTATTGTTCGTTTTTAGTTCATGTTAATTTTAACATTTACTAATACATTTTTAACATTAATGCACCATGAACTAACTTGATTAACTGTACTGACATTATATTACATAAACAAAGAATAACAAATACAACCTTATTGTAAAGTGTTACCAAACAATTTTATTGGTTGTTCTTTTGCTATTGTTTTGCTTTCTGGAATGTGGTTTATTTTGTATATTACTATTTTATTTTGTAAAGCATTAACTCAATCTTACCACACCGGGGATGATTACTTTTTTAATCAGTCATGAGCAAAATGTTTATATGCGTTGATCTTATTTTACAACTTTAGTTAATTTAGTGAGTATAAAGTCTAAAAAAGATTTAAAGGTATTTTATTAAGATATAGTTCAGTTTATGTAAAGTTCTGTTTTCAAGGGTATGAATTTGTGATCATGTATATGAGCCACACCTGGATTATTTTTATAATCAATGTTAGTTATGGCAAGCTCTGAATTTTTTTTGGGGGGGGTAGCATTTAAATGCTGAGTTGAGTAAATAAAGTTTCATCATGTTTCCTAAAACATCTAAACTAAAACTTATTTTTGTTTAGAAGAACAAAAGAACAATATTCATGCTAATAAACAGATAAGTTGACACGCACACAAACGCACACCTCATACCTCAGGCAGCATGCCGTGAACTTCAGTGTTTACTTTGTAGCTTCGTTTTGAGTTAGTCTCATAAGGAATACTGTCATTGACAGCTGTGTTCTGCTTCGTGAAGTATAAAACACCTGTTGCGTTACAACAGCTACGCAGTCTGACTCTGTAAATACAGTCAAAAAGAGTGAGTAAATTTATATACACAATACTGGTTTTTGTATTGTTGAACTTACTAGTGTTGGGTAACATAATGCAATACGATACTAAATAAAAAAGACCAAAGAAATAAAGAATACTGGGGGACAAATTCTATGAGTACCTGTCTGTGTCATGGAAAAATAGTCTAATAATTCAAATAATCTTGAATGCACTGCAAATTAAAGGGGATGTGCAACGGCGTTTCATGCATTATAACAATGTTAAACGTGCTGTCTTCTCATGCTTGACATGGTCAACTTATCAAAAAACGAGTCACACATATGACGTAGTATTTCTGTGCTTGTAACACTCCCCCAGCATTCGTATAGGATTCGGAAGGTTTCATGAAAATCTGTTTCGTAACAACTTTTTTTAGTCCCTTATTAGACACTTCTCGCTGAAAAGCACGCCCAGGAGTAGAAAAGAAAGAGCACACCCACACGTCAATCAAGGACAGCGGGAGAAGGAGCATGCAGACATGTCAACCAGCTAGAGCAGGGGTCACCAACTAGCGGACTCCGGTCCGAATGCGGACCGTGAGATGCTTCCCTCCGGACCCTTAAGCCTTTTGATGTATTAAATAAATGGACGCATTAAATTATTTTCTAATGCAATCAAATTTATTCCAGGCACATCAAGGTCCGCTCAGTAGCACTTAGGGTCCTTCGATGCACTTTTGCTAGAGACAGACTCGCTGCACACCGCGCAGACAGATGTATCTGTCAGTGACTGAAAAACATTTTTCAAAAGTTGGAAAAGTTGACGCTTGAAAAGCATGTTTTCCGAGATGAATTGGTGGAGAGATCGCCATGCACAAGGCCGGTTTGTCTGATTTGCTCGGAGTCTGTTGCGATTGTCAAAAGTGGAAACGTTAAACGGCATTACGAGACATTGACACTATGAAGAAACTTGACCGCAGCAGTTCGAGGTAAGGACACGGAAATATATTAGCTCAAAGCCCAGTGTAGCGATCTACCCGTGTCGTCCTTCACTCACTTACCGCCCAACAATGAGCATATGAATGTTCACTAAGAATACAGTTGATCATAGAAAAACATCACAGCCCTTAACTGATTGGAAAATAGTAAAAGAGTGAATGAAAGCTGCGTGTGAAACACGTTTAGAAGGAAAGTAAAGACATGAAATAACTGTAAAGAAAATATTAAACAAACCTCCCTTTCAGCTGCAAAAGCCACAAGAAGAGCTGAAATGTTATCAGAGGATTTACTTGATGCTGCTATTAATGTTAATCTCAGTTTAGCAGAAAACCTCACTTTAGTTTTCTTTAAAAAGTTGCTAGTGTTGAAATGAATGTATGTTCAATTCAGGTTTAAAGATTAGGGTATTTTGCACATTTTCCTTCATTGTTGTCAGATATTGTAATGCCGTCCTATGAAAAGACATGTTTGTTTCTTTGGTCTGCCAAAAAACATAAATTCATGTTTTTAGGTATTTTGGGTAATTGTCCGGACCTTGGCCTATAAGGAGGGTTCCTTTACTGGACCTCAAGTAATTTTAGTTGAAGACTCCTGAGCTAGAGCAAGAAAGAGAGAGCGCTGCGTTCGCAAAGTTCAGCTGTGTTTGTTTGTTCACTGCAAAAACCTATGAACCTAACGCATATTGTTGCTTTGTATCGTATTAAGTACAATTTTGACTGTATTATTTGTGTCCCCTTCAGAAATTGCACTTATTGTCCCCCCTACTGTTAAATGACATTAATGCCCATGCTCAAACAGAAAAATGCTCGTAAAATAAACTCTCAGAGCAACTCTGGAGATGAAGTTCATGTGTTTATGGATAAATATTTGACCATCACTCATGTAGTACGTAAAGCTTTGCACTGTTAAATAACAGGATTCTGCGTCCGCAAAATGGACTCAATGTGGTGGGCCATTGATTATTGTCAAAAACCAACAAGCAATACCACGACAAATACAATTCAACAAACACGCAGCTCTGTATAATGCACCTGTTCGAATTATTCTTAGCACATACCGACTTTTTCTTACCACTGTTATTATAATATAATATATATTAGAATAAAATATACGTTTCTTGTCAGGTCGGGCAAGTAAAATTCTCTCTCACTTGCCCATCCAGAACATTCACTTGTCCCGGACAAGCTGACAAGTGGTAAAGTCGAGCACTGCTGTAAGTTACTCTAGTTAAAGCGTTTGCTTAATGCATTACTGTAAATGCTACGTCAATGATACACAAAAATAAGTCCAGATCGGATTGTTTTCGCCAGTTAGTTTAAGACTACAAGGGACACAAGCAACCTTTGAATACGAAGCAAAATATATATACTGTATATATCTCTCACAGGTTAATCTGGCAGGTTATGTGTTTTGCGTGGCTAAATGTGACGCTTAAAGTTAGTTAATTTACGTTTCGAAAATCTAAATAAAACTAAATAAAAAAACTATAATAACTCTTAAATAATTTGTTTGATTGTTGATCAGTTTTATGCTGTGGGAACAAGGTGTAAGGTGTAAAACATACCTGTGTAACTCTTTAATGGTGATGTTGGACACAGGTGGACAGCTCATCAAAAATGAAAGATCCTCGGTGAAGTTCATGATATCAAAGTTGCTGAGACAGTAGAGACATAAATTAACTGTCTTTTGTTTGTTTTCTTTTGTTTCATGAATAAGCTTTTATCTGAAATAGTTCCTCCTCAACGGACATTATTGCACATACCTATCTGGAGTGATGATGGAAAACTTGTGACGGAGCTCCATGCAGTGCACTCGTGGGAGTCCATATAACACTCTGCAAAATAAAAACATAAATTTTATGTATTTCACTGCAGAAGTACATCTACCGTATTTTTCAGTAGTAAAGTAAAGATTAGGACCATTATACCAATTAAACACCATTCTACAATTATACAATTTACACTACAACATGCAGCATCCTGGCACAATTTTGACAAAATATTGGTTGTATAAGGGGCGGAAAATCTGACAATTTTATATCATGATCGATCTTTCAGATGTCCAAAATCTTCTTTTTAAAGTAATCGTATAGATTGCCATCTCTTCAAGTACAAAAAACAAGGTCATTTTTTCCTCACAAAAACACACAAACACTCCACTATGCATATGGTTAACTTAACATGTTTAAACATGTTCTTGTTCAGAAAAGTAAGTAGGATAAAGAAACGCTGCCGCTAAGATCCAGCAGGCGACAGAACTCCAAAAACAAAGTTATAACTAACAGGTGCATCAGAGCCGTCGAAAAACAAGATAAGAATAAACAAAATGGAAATAGTTGACTGGTGCTGTGAGGGTTAAGATGTAGTTTGAAGCTATTGACAGCATATCAGAGACTGATGGACACTTAGCATGCATGTAGATCATAATGATGGAATATGTGTAATTCCGCTAATCACTAAAAATATATATTAATTACAGTAATTTTTGTACGGCTATTTGAATATTTAAACAATTTTATTATTTAAAATCAACTTAATCAGGGATTAATTCCCTTTTTAACCGACTGCTTATGCAGTCTAGTGATTTAAATTGTGGATCAAAGATGAAAAGGGTTTAAGCATAAAAACAATAAGTGTAATACTGCTTTAAATTGTTTGAAAAAGTTTTTATTTTCTGAGGAAAAAAATGATGTCATACATTTTCCCCAGATTTACAGAATACGTACAAAAATCAATTCATGACATCCTAAAGGACTAATTACCTTCACCCCATGTTCTAATTATATGTCATTTTTTCAAAAAGTTTGCCACCATCCTATGTTTTGCCTTTTTGTCAATAATATACGTTTTTTACTCATATTAACGCACGATTAAATGTAACAGGCTCCCTTATTCTTTTAAATATTTTAATATGTACAAGTCGGAAAAAGCATGTTGTTTGAATTTGTACATGTGTTAAACTGAATGACAATGTTAATTAATTCAATAATTAATAATTCTTTCAATCAAATTTTGACATTTCATTCTCCAAAAACTTAGTTGAAACCATGCCTTTTCTATTCCATGCCGTGTCTATTTTCATGTGCTCGTTCGTACTACTTTGTCGTCAGAAATCGCTCTTAATGACATATGTAGCCGTTCTTATTATAATATTTCCGCACCTTGGTCTGAACATGTCCACTCATTGCGCCGCCGCCCTTTTTTGTTTTTGCATATGTGAAGTTCCAACACCATGGCAAAGGGAGCAAAGCTCACGAACTGTTCTGTTGTTGGCTGCACAGACCAACACAGATAAATGCTCCCAGCCTCACGGGAGACAAGAGAACAAAGGATTTATTTAGTTTTCAATAAAAATCATCAACACTGAACGAAGCAAAGCTGCAAAATAAAGATATTATAAGTACCGGTATTTTTAAGTAAGACCCCAGGGACCTGTGACAAGATAAGATGTCACTGTTACAAGTTTGTTCACTCACTATTAGAAAGCAATGTCTGCAGCTTGTAAACAAGCGATGAGATTGTCCTGTGTAACGTTAATTTGACAGAGAAATTGCGATGCGTTTGTCTTGAGCATCTTCAAAAATTGTGTGTAAACACATGACGCGGTTCTCTCTTCCGAAAGCGGTCGTGACCGGAACAACAGGGAGCGGATTGGCTTTGCGAATGGCCAAGGGGGAAACAGCTGTGCTTTTGAAAACAATATGTTTGGGGCTAAAAGATGAGACCTTGTTTCTCGTTCACTTTATGTGACCATACTTTATTGTTTTGTCGCTGGAAGCACAGGCTCACAGCCCTGGCTGCTTTTTCTGCTGAAAAGGGGATGGAGACTAGCAAATCACTTGCACTTAAAGAGACACACACCAAAACAGCGCATTTCTCCTCACATGGAAAAGTGGGCACGTAGCGCATGGTATACTTGTCCCAGTTGTGGTGGAAGAACCCAAGTGCAGGCAGCAGAAAAGGGTTTGACACCCAATTCTTTATTATAAAATAAAATCACACAATCGGGAAAAGGGACAAAAAACTAAGTTGAACTTTTGAAAAAAACTTCCCACGATGGGGCAAAACAAAGAAACAGGATTAAACAAAACAAACTATCAAACGACTAAGACTAAATGAAATACATGACATAGGAAAAGGGAATCCAACAGGGCAAGGTGATCCAGGAAACAAGGTAACAGGCAATCAACTAGGTACCATAACAAACATAGCAAAACGAAAGAGCACAGGACAGCAAACACAAGGGCATTAAATAGGGAGACCATCAAAGGATGATAACAATTGGCAGGTATGCTTAATGAAACACAGGTGGAAAGCTAAACGAGGAACGAGAGGGGTGGGTCAAAAGACGAGACCGGAGAGAATGCATATTATGTTATGACCGACAACACAAAACCTAAGGCTTTGCCATGACTCTGCCACAAGATCAAGAAAGACATGACATGGAGAGGCAGAATCATGACAATCTCAAAAGATCTGTAGTGTTTTTTGTGCTGAAACTTTACAGACACATTATGTGGTTGTTTTATACTAAATTTGTGTGAAACTAGAAAAAAAACACCCCTTCAAATAATGCATTTAATGGCTTTAATTTTTTTTAATAGGCTAACCACAACCTACAGGCCAAACACAGTTTTAAAGAAACAGAGTTTACAATGTTTTATTGAGTTTTTATTTGGCAAGTTGACATGGGAGGATCGCCACCCGCTCTACTGACAGAACGTTGCAGGCTCTTGATGACTGAAATCACTGCTTACCTCTCATTGTATAAGTGTGGTATGCACTGGAGGGCACAGCGTTGCTGCCAATTGACACAGCGCTAGATAGTTAAATAAACACTAGAGCAAACAAGGCTTTCATATGCGTTTCGGGTTAAAGAACGAGTCCCTTAATGTGACAACTAAAAACCGACAGATTTTCTCAATGTGCGGGACAGGGGGTGAACATAATGTGCGGTGTAACACAGAGCAGAACATGTGGTCACCCTAAGTCTTACATAATATTATTTTATAGTTATTTACCCATTAATTATTGTTATTATACAAAAATATGAACTATTACTTCAGATGGTCGAATTTCATGAAACTTATTTGAGTGCTGATGGATGTGCCTCATTTTGTATGCTACATGAGGACGATGGCTCCTCTGACTGCGGCAGTTTTCCGCCCTCCTCCGCTGGCCTCCCTGCGTTTTCTTCGGTCGATATTAATCAACGTTTCATTTCGACAAATAAGAATATCCTAAATTTAAGCCTGAAAAATAATCTGCTTGCACACGAGACTGTTTAACGTGGCGATGTAAATGAACTCACTGCACCTAACCTAATAGGGTTGCTAACGTTGTTATGGTTGAGGGGGAGGAACTTCCTAAGGCTGGCGGGGATACTGAAGGTGCTCAAATCCAATCAAATACACTGGACTCCTCACACAGAGAACAGCAGAACAGATCCTTTGAAGTGTAAATTCCGGAGGGAGAGTAACAGCTGTTCTCGTAAATGTAGCTCGTAAAGAACACCATTCTTAAAGTCTCTCCAGTTATTTGAAATGTTAAGGAGGGCCAGGTAAAGATGATTGGCGGACCGCCAGTTGACTAGCCCTCCTGTAAATTCTTATGATTTATAGTGTGTCCTATGACAGTGTGCAAAATGTATAACCTATTAAAGCATTTATAAAACAAAGTGTAGAAGGAATTACATGTCAATACACTAAAGTAGTAATCAAATTTCAGTTTGGACAAATCAAATAGATTTAATTTAATGTTTGAATAATATGGATTCAATTTGTTATGTGGCCTCGAGGTGCTGTGTAAACTTTGCCCACCCCTGCTTTATAACCTGACTCTGTAAAGCGAACTTGAATGTTTGAAAGCCGCTATATAAATAAAAATTATTATTATTTTTACTAAAGAGCCTTTACTCTGTAGATTCTGGCAATCAAAAACACAGCATGATATTTTAAACTACTTAGTGTAGCCGTGTGTGTTAATTTGTTTTGGCCACCTCTAGTTTTCCCCTCATTTTGCCTTCAGCTAATGCCGTGGTGTAATCATTAAAGCAAAGAAACCAGGAACCTCACGTTGTGTTTACAGTGTGCCAAAGCAAACAAGGAAGAAGTAAGTCACCACCTGGCTGTAGTAAATGAGACCCGGTGGTCTGTAAAACAAGAGCTAAAGTCATTTTCATTATTTACTGTTTTCTTCATTAAATCATCCTACATAGTTTAAAGTAAATTAAAATACAACCTTGATATCTTTAATACTGACTGAGTCAGTGTCAAATATTTGAATCACTGTGAAATTAATGGTTTAAATTCAACTTATGGCTTCTTGACCTCATAGATTTCACACACAGGGTCATACACTTAAGAGACCAAACTTCACCTCAATAAAGAGTTTTTTAGTGACATAAATGTACTGTTTTAGACAACATTACTGGAACAAATGTATAAACATTAAGAGCTTTCTTAAATTATATAAAGTCTTTTAAAAGCAGTTACACTATCACTGAAAGTTGAGTGGTTTTCCTATAGTTATAAATACTTGACAACTGAAACCATTACTTAAGCTTAACTGGTACTTCCTCTTTTGCAAACAAACAAACTAAAAAGTGCCTTTGCAAAAATACATGACATCTTTTGTCTTTTTTTTTTAATCGCTTCACACTACACTCTTAAAAATAAAGGTGCATCAAAGGTTATTCAATGCCATAGAATTACCTTTTTTGTCTAAATGGTTCCACAAAGCACCTTTCTGTTTCACAAAAAGTTCTTTGTGATGAAAAAAGGTTCTTTAGATAATAAAAAGGCTAGAAAGAGAGGGTTCTTTAAAGAACTTTTGCCTTTATAACTCTTTGGCACCTATGGGTCCACCGGATGCGGCAGGCGCAACGCCACACGAAAAATACCATTAGAAACGCATCAGAACCCATTATAATGACTCATACACATACTACCCCAGCCTAAAGCGAATGTTGCAAGAGATTGACAGCCGGAGAAGATATTATGAAGGTAATTCAAGCTTGCCATCCATTATCAGACACCTTTTTCCATGATGAATCCCTCAAGATTCTTGCCAGACGTTATAACATTGAGTTCCAGTCAGAGGAGCTCCTAGTGGCAAAAGACTTCTTGAACAGAAGGAAGGAGAAAGAAGTAAATCCTCTCATATTGTGTTCAAGCTAGTGGTCGAACGATTATCGAACTGGCCAATTATCGGCGTCGATATTAAGGATTTAGCCGATAATCGATATCAGTTATTTTCAAAGCTCATTTGCCGATAAAGTCATTTAATTTTAAAATGCGCTATTTTGCTCTGATGCAGCCAAGGATTTATTGAGAGCAGTCGGAACATGTCACTGTTGCCTAGAGTAATGCCCGCCCACTGCCCCTCTGATTTGTTGGGACTAAGTCACGAGTCCGACAAATCAACGCGTGAGGCTGCGGAACAGAAAGTTTTTTTCACACCGAAAGCACTTTCTAACTGGAGCTGCTTCGGGTTCATGCTCTCTGAGGTAAGGCAGCATCAGATGTTGAAATACATCACAATCCACTACACTGAAGATGCAAAACACTTCAGTATAATTAGTGCCTGAATTTCGAAGCAGCTTTGCGGGTTTCCTGCAGGTTCCATTATTATCATAATAGTTAATCCAATGATGAGCAAAATGATTAGTTGAATAGTTCTAAAAAAATGTAGTGGTTTTTACAATGCATTTTGCTTTCCAAGCAGCTTTACATGAGATAAGACAAATAAAACACAGAAAGAGGCAGAATACAGTGCGGTGCAATAAATAAAGCAATGGTCTAATAAACCAATGTTGATGAAATTTAGCAAACCATGATCTAGTCTAAAAAAGAGAAATATGAAAGATGTAATTACACATACTAAACATGGGATTAAGCATAAAGCATACAGTCTGCTGGTTATTTTAACTCTCTTCAGTTTTCCTTAATTGTAGTGGATTAGTAAATTCAAATGTTTCAGAGGCTGTGTTCTTCATTTTTATATAAATTTACGTTTTTACACCATATATATATATCGGTTCAGAATATCGGTTATCAGTCTAATTCACATGGAAATAATCTGTATCGGCCCTGAAAAATGCATATCGGTCGACCTCTAGTTCAAGCTGATAAATGCTGACATGTTCCTTCCCCACACTGAAGTGGTACTGGTGAAATATTGCATGGCTCTCAGCCAATCAAATTCGGGAACCAGAACAATTGTGAAATGGCCTACAATGGATATAAATTAAATTGAGAGCAGTTTGCAATGCCAAATGATTAACTCATATTGCAATATTACAATGTTTTATTTTAAGAACTGCATGTCACACATCTGGTTTCACATTGGTATGTACATTATAACCAGTGATATGTACAAAGAGTAGAGGTTCAGACAAGAATAAGTGGTGGTGGTTTTTCTTTTTTGAATATAAAAGAGTTAGATTAGATCAGATATTTACTGCATTTTAAAAGGCATGAATTGAGCAGAATTAAGTTTAGTCTTTTAGTTCAGTTTACAGTCCCATTTCTCATGTGCCACCCTTGGGATTAATTAAACCCCCATGAATTAGAGGAATATTTGAAAATATATAATAAAAAGAATGTTTATTGTAAATCATTATGACTACTACAATACCAGATAAACCTGAAAAACTCTAACCGGCGTTTATGCAGATTTTTGCCCAGACTTCCTGTCTGGGTTTGTCGTCAGTTGTTGCATAATGTCTGCTGATTTTGGAAAGTCAACGCAGGGTTTTTCAAAAATAACTGACACATAAAAATTACATAACTACAGCATAAGATGAAGTGAAGGCTCTGAATCCAATGAAAACAGCCACACTAGCCATGTCTGAATAGTATCCTATTTTAACACAACAAGCAAAGAGGTATCTCTGTGTGCTGGGAACAAGTGTTCCTGCTGAGCAAGCTTTTTCAACTGCTGGTAATATTCATAGCACAAATAATTTGCCTTAGGTCAGACCATGTTTATCAGTTACTTTTTTGTGAGATTGCGCTATAGTGAAAAAGGATTCCTTTTATGGACAGTTACTATGTTTCATATACACAATGTCCAGGAAAAAAGCTTTATGGGCCTGTTTTGAATGTTAAAACGAATGTTTTATTTGTTATGAATTTCACTTTTAAAATAAAAAGTAAATAACTAAATGTGGTTACTTGTTTGTTTACGCAAAGTAAAAATAAAAAGTAATTCCAAACATAATTGTGTGGGCTGTACTGTTAATGTGTATGTGTATTTCACTAATGTAGTAGAGTTTCAGTTACCAGCATATATACTTAAATGTTGATTCCATGGCTGCAAAACTAGCATTTTAATCTAAGTACTGATACTAATCGATATGGAATCGAATCGAAATTGTAATTGAATTGAATTGATTTGAATCGAAGAAACATAAATAAGAATTGAATTGCCAATTTCGCAAAACCCAGCCCTGATATATGTATATATATATATATATACACTATATATTTTTTCCCATGCTGTTTAAGTCAACGTATTTTATAGAAAATGCACAGTGACACAATATGTTCCTGTAAGTGCTGTAATTGATTGTGTGGTCAGATTGTGACAGTTGTGACTAAAAATAAATAATCTCTGCTGCATTGTTTCATTTCGTCAGTTGCCAAACATGTTTTATTGTTCTATTCCTGGTGCAAAGCCATTCCTGAGCTGTATTGGAAATGTTAGCCTGTCTCTCATAGGATTATATTATCTAATGTGTTGTGTCTTATTAACTAATTGTCATTCATTAATTTAATTCCATGACGCTTTTACAATTTGTATTGCATCATAGCAGCTGTTCAAGAACCCCATAATTTAAGAAAAAAGTTGAACACACAAAAAAAACTTTTTTTTGAAATTTGATAAATCTTAATAGTAATATTCACATTGTCATGCATTTAACCACAATTCATCTCACTTTTCGTGTTTTGTCTATTTTCTCTGCTGCTTAAGTCAGAAGCTCTTAAACCTCTTAAAAGTCCTCCTCGCTACTCCTAACAATTTTGGACCTTAAGAGCTCTTTTAAGGGTGCTTTATAAATCACTTTTTTCTCTACTATGATATTTTCTGTAATAAAAAAGAAAAAGAAAAAAAGAATACCATTTATAAGTGTAATGTGTATTTTGACACATATATCCCTTCGCTAAGCCCCGAATATTCACTGACCCTGGAACCGCACCTAGTTCTCACTGATGGTCATTTCAAATATTTGACAAGCGTTTCATGTCCTTTTATTTTTGTGCTACATCGAGTACATTTCCCGAATATTGAACAAATAAGTATGACATAGGCTACATAATGAATGCATCTCTTACCTTGTGGTCGTGTTTATTTCGAAGAAGACGATATATAGAATTGTAAAGGTTATTAAAAGTGAGAGCAGTACGAAGATCCGTGTAAGACACCTCTGGTCCATCTGAAACGTTGCAGTGAGGAATAAGTGGACACTGATACAGAATAGCAGAGTTTCTTCTATATGCCTTACGAGTCCATTTATAGGGTTGAGAAGATATCACTAGAGCGACGATGAATGCAAGATAGGCGGAGCGACGCAACAGTTATGACAGTGTTAACGTGCACTACGGTTTGCTCTTTTTCGTATGGAATTGACATGGGTGAAACAATCCAAAACAAATCATCCATGGCTGGATTTCCTGAAGTACATGGTCGTGTGTAGTAGGCTTCTCCGTAATGCCGCCGCACCATTATGATAATTTGCATGAAAATCGAACACTTAAATTAGGACACTGATCACTAAATTCACGTATGATCCATAATAACTGACTTTAGATTTCCATACGAGCGGAAAATATGAAAATGAAGATAAAGTTAGCTGAATTACGATTAGTTTTTCTCCTTGTTCAACCCTCTCCGCCGTAATTCTCTATAATATGGTTGGGGGTTTCTTTTTATGGGTGGGCTTTAGCAATTTGGACCAATCAGAAAGCAGGCAAAAGGAGTATCAGCCAATCAAAAGTAGCGAAGGGTGATCAACCCGGGACTTAGATTTAGTGGCGCAGCCATAAAAATGTTTACTAATTTTTCCAGCCCCCAGACAGAAGTCAGTGTTTTTTGTAATATTGTGGAAATTATTACATGTATCTCAGCCATGTATGGAAAATAAATTACTTTGTTTAGTTATTGTTTGTCATGAAAGAGTTTTTATTTGTCATCAGATTTCCAAATGTTTACATAGATTTACATGGCAGTGATCTTGCCAAGGATTTGACATATTTTTCCGGGTTGAACAGAACAGTGAAATTACTGGGTGTAGTTGGCAAGGTACATAGCGTTTTAACATCTGAATGATTACTGAAAATAAAGAAAAAAGTAAAACATGCAAAACCTAGGTCATTAAAGAGCACAATTCAAAGGCTGATCAGGTTACACTCACTTAAGGCTAAAGTACACTACATGACTTATACCCAAGTTTCCAGTTTGGACTAAATTGTTGCAGAAAGTCTGTGCCAGTCTGCATATTTGATCAGTTAGTGTGTTTATATCTGAAACTTTCAAAAAGTCTGCAAGTGTATGATGTCTGGTTAAAAAAAAATCTGTTCAGATTTTAAAAGTTTTGTAGTGTGTTCCAGCCGTTAACTGCATCCGAGCCCTTCATGATAAACAAACACATAGATACAGTACAATAACAAATCACAACTAAACTGCTGCTGTAATTATGTGAATGTAAATCACTATGGAGGTGAGCTAAATTTAAAAAGGAAATAGTAGTAAAGGTGGTGGAAAGTAAAATGAAGTGATTAAAATCTTCTTCAGAAAACAACAATTCTGTAGATCACACGTATCAAATCCTGCTCCTGGTCTTTTAGCTCTAACCCACACCTGCATAGAGGTCTAGTTATACTAAAGAATTTGAATCACAGGAACAGGTGTGTTAGCTTACAGCCGAATGAGTTGAATTTGCTTGGCTTACCCCTAGATTCTTGTAATCTTTAGGAACCAGGGCGCGATGCTTAGTTGCATCCTGTCATCATCACACTTCCAGCATGTCACACTATTTTCATTCTACACTGTAAAACTTTGCTGTAGTTTTGCGGCAGGTTTGCCAGCAATTTACTGTGGATTTAATTTACAACTTTATTTTAAACATAAACTTACCTTGTCTATGTCACTCTTCTTGTTATGTAAATGTATAGTAATTTAAGAAGTTTAGGTAAGTAGTATATCGTAGTAATTAAATCTAAGTTACTAGCAAACCTGCTGCAAAACTATGTATATATATATATATGTATATATATTTATAAAATATAAAATATATATTATTGTATATTTCATTTTCACAGGCTACTAACGTTCATAACTTCTTATTAAATGGTTAACATGAATCCAGTATATTGGCTGCGCTTCAATGGACTGTCAATACCATTAAATATAGGACTCACGTCAGAGATGTAGCCTTGTGAGTCAGCGTTCAGTTTTGAAATAAATAATAAATAAATGTTTTTTGATTAACAATTGGAAGAAATTAAATCATTAATAAAAGATTGTAAATAAAAAATTGAGTCACCCTTTGTGCATGTAGTATTTTTTTCTCTATATACTTTTACAATATAACTGCTTCTCTTCTACTGTTGCATCCTTTCTTCTCTTGTGATCTCATGTGCAATTCTCATCCTTGGATGTGAACAATGCGGCTGCCACTTTATGCTTAATGTCGTCATCCTCATGGTTTAGTTTATAACACTTCTTGCACGTTTAACATTGTAAAGAAGTCAGAATGCATGAAACACCGTTGCACGGCCACTTTAAGTCTTCTTCGAAGACGCGTGTTTGCGTGGAACGCCCCTTTAAGCTAGACACATTAAAACACTGCATTTTCACAGCAAAATCACAAATATAATATACTATTCAGCATCATACAGGTTAACTTTGCGCTACAGCACTTTAACAAATGCAACTGCAACGCAAAGACACGTGTTGTTGGCTAGTAATATTCACCTCTAAAACACCTGCCTTGGAGTTTTCCGCCATGCTCCTGTGTCATGAAATGATCCTGTCCCGTTGGATCATGGGATAGATACTCAAGTATCTATCGCTGGGTGTTTCAGACTCTGGATGTAACCTGTGTGTCATCCAGGAACTTTTATGAATAGGTACTGAGGATTCTGACATACTACTGTGTTTTTTAATGCTATATAGTAGGTAAGTAGGTGTATTCGGATGCAATAGCAGTATATGCAGGTCCAAATCTCGCGAGAAATAGGGCACAAGTCGGGAAATTCTGGCCTACTGTTTTATGAAGACCGAGGTTTCAGACATACTAATCATTCACCTACTGCTTTTTGCCTACTATATAGTATGGCAGTCTGCAATTTTGGATTCAGCCATCTGGTCCGAGCCCTTTCGTTCTTTGGTGAAATAGCACCGCAGGCAAACCTGCATCTTATAGGCCTACCGGAGTCTTCGAGTCCGAGTCTTAAACATTACCTGAGCGCTTCCAGGATATTTAGGTCAAATGCATGTTGTAGGTGTTATATGTTGTATTATATGAAGAAATATTATAAAATGATCGAAAGATATGTGCAATAAACATCTTCTCTAAAACCTATCGTTCTGTGCTTTTTTCTGTCAGTATATTGATAAATGTTTCTTGTGGATTTTTGCATGTATTGTTAATTCATCTTAACAAATAGCAAAATATAAACATAGTAACACAATAAGTTGTTTTTGTCTAATGCATACATTACACAAGTGATCTCTTATTAAATAATTGCACATTAAAATGATATCAATTGCCTATTATTATATACTCTGCTAACTGCATGAGCCTTTTTGGTAAAAAAGTAGAGCTTATTGGATACCTGAGTGACTCAAAATTGTAAATGAATTATTAATACATAACTTTACATAAATGCATTAAAAGCAGGATGAATGTTTGAAAGAGACGTCAGGAGATACGTTGTTTTCGTATGAAATACATTAAACATGCATCTTGACAAATGAATGAACGACTTGGACCCGTGGACTCGGTAGGTGAACTCATCATTTGTTCCCTATCAAAGGCGAAACTGGATCACAAAACCAAGATGGATCGTCCTCTAGCTCGCTTAACGGTGCACCACGGCTGCTAGTCCACCTGTGTGGTCGACATAGACCATTAGCTGCTTCGCCTTCCAGGAAAGTAACAGCTCCCTGAGTCCCTCAGACAGGAGCATGCCGCAAACGGCATACTCCACGTGTAATGAGCTCCACGTACATATCCTGGTCAGCCGCGAGCAGTCAGGGAGGGCGGGGCCACTACAACCCGACGCTCCCGGCAACCAGGGGAATCGCGCTTCGCATCAAATGACCGGAGGTAGCTGTCAGATGTTACGACAGACACGTTGTCGAATCTTGCCCGCTAAGGGACGGTACACCACCGCCCATCGGGGAGGAGCCAGGTGGGCGTGCCGGGGCAGGGATGACCCGCAGGCCGAAGTATGCGGAGTGACATCCACAGGAACCCTCGATCACCCCCGCCGCTCTCTGAAGCGTTCGACCTCGCCGAAGCAGCACAGGAAGCTGACGAGGTTGCGGAAACATTCCGGAGAACGTAGCTGCTGTGACCGCCACACCTAACGACAAACCGTGCTGGAACCCCAACGTGCAGTACAGGTGTTGTGCCTGTCAGACTCGAGGATGGTCTGTCATACCCAAGAAGAGAGCTGCAACATCTCATCACGCACTATTTCCGATGCGTGGTGTTGGAACAAGACGGTGGAACCGTCTCTTAAGGAACGGTCAGACGAGGCGAGGTGCATACGGTCCGCGAGCCAGTGGCTGACGGATTAACGCTCACATTAATCCTCTCATCATGCTCGCTGTTCACCGCAGCGGACGGCAGCGCCGTAGCCACTGCCGTCGCCACTGCCGTCGTGGAACGGGAAGCAATGAGTTGGCGGCTCTGGAGTCCCGTGGGAAAACAGCCGCCCGTGACGCAAGGTCTGAATCATACACCAGAACTGATCCACAATGGCTGCCCCAGGTGCTGGAAGGCCAACACCCGGGGCAGACATTGTGTCCGTCAACCCTCCTCGATGAGAGTGGAAACTGTGAGAAATTATTGACCCTGAAAAGGGCCAGCTCTTGTAGATCTGCAGCACGCTGCAGAGATGCCCAGGGGAAGTCCGCACTCCGTAGGGGAAGTGCGCCGCAGACTGGGAATAGTCCGCTCGCCGAAGGGGAATCCGCCGTCCGAAGGGAGAAGTACGTTTCTCTGCGTCATAAGTCCAGCAGGAGAGTCGAAGAGATAAACTCGACACCTACGCATGAATGAACGCCACCATCTTCCTTTTATACCCGTATGTACGGGGCGGAGACTGGCATGGGCGGACCATTCGCCAAAGCCCATTGGTGTTTCAAGTTTTATGTCGGAGATGATAGGTTCTCGGAATCAAACCCCAGTCCCCAACACAACGTCGAGAGATGGACTGAAGGGGAACAGTCTTTGTTTGACCGGTTCTGAAGTACGTGTGTCAAAAACGGCAAAAATTATTTTGGCTTTAAATAACCTCAACAGGTGACATGGCTAATTACACTCACATCTGTGTAGTGACTGGATCAGTGTGAAAAAAGCCATTCAACCCCTGACTCCCTTTTGTCCCGGTTTCTAGATACCATCATCTAAAGATCAAAGCAAGTATGGCTCCATGAGTCTGGGTTTGCGTTTGGAACTTGCACCGATAGTGTGATAACCATTTGGTTTCTCTGTAGGACATTTACGACTCCGTAGCTTCAAAGCATTGCTTTTAAGTCTCTGTCTCACCTCTTACTTAACATCTGAGCTAACCAGAGAAACTTCTCTGACAAATAGGAACCTATGTGCTTAAACTGTCCTTTCATAAAAATTTATCTAAATGTCTGGTTATATGTTGGCGCTCATGCCATTATAAATACTCTGTAACTGTTAGATATGCAAGTTTTGATTTAGGGTTCATTTGATGTATTCATACGTTGGGAGGATTCACAGCTCAAAGACTTGCATGTTTCATATGTAACTACACATCTCTGAATTCCCTATATGATGAGCTATGTTATAAAAACATAGCATGCATCATACTTTGTCCATAACTAAGTTTAGGTATTAAATGCTAACTGACCATACTGTCAGAGCCATGCAAATGAGGCGCCATGAGAAAGGACCTCTCTTTGGCCCACGGATCTCCTTCGTGGCATTGGCCCACAGACCATCTGGGGGCAGGGCAGGTATGCATTTAAAACACCATCACCGATCCACTTCGGAGCGTCTTTTGATTTAGGAATTGGAAGGGAAAAGAAAGAGGACAATCTAACGGACACCCCCGCTTGGGGCCCCCCCTCTGGGGTCCCCGATTAAGCCATGGAACTCCGGACTCAGGACCAAAACTCAGCGTTTCAACAGGACTGCATTCTGAAACCATTCAAGATTTCCATCCACACGAATACGGATATTGGTCCAACATCGAGATTGCAAGTATCCGTTTCTAAATACAGAGTAGCTGCGTTAAGAGCGTGCCTCTTTGTTAAAGATGATTCTATTGGTTTTCAGACATGTTTTACCTGCCTCGCGGCCATCTCTCTCTCTCTCTCTCTCTCTCTCTCTCTCTGCGCTTCGTAGCGCTTTTGTGTTTCATGTATTTGTTTGTCGTCATTTTGTTTACCATGTAGAGTAGAGTTTAATAAAAACCCATAAAGGCATATGTGATGAGTTCTCTTTGTTCAGGCTTACAAACTTGGTCACTTAAACTGTGTTTCGATCTATGCTACCTCTGCTCTTAATTCTGTTTGTTAAAGTCACGTTACTTATAGTAATGAGATAACGTTAGTGTATAAAATCATTGATGCATTTGCTGGACGAATACATATAGGATTTTTATCACTATACTGCTAATCAGAATTGTAAAATATGTATGTGTAATGACGATTATTATACATATTTTCCTTTGAGCTAAACTAATTCCTTGACTGAAATTGACGTTTTAAATAACTCATTTCATATATGTTTGATCTTGATAGATCTGGTGGAGAATCTTATTTGTTGAGTAAACTCATCCTTAATTCAACATGCAGCTAAAATCGCTACATAAATTGGTGGAGGGAATGCGGGCACAGTTTTAAACCTTGTTTTGTGAGCAGAACTCAGTGACTATTCATGTGTGTTTTTACGTGTGTTTATTGAAACCGAATACTCTTTTAAATGGCACTTTGATATGTATGAATGAAGGTGTGGACCCGCCCACCTATCCTTGGAAGACTCTTGAGCTTCTCACAGAGAAAACCTCAGCGTCTGTCAAAGATTTAGTGACAATATAAAGACGAAGAAATCTCTTTATAACGCACTATATTATTATTTTACCGCCTACATTGAGCGAAGAAATCCTCTTTTAGCGCGAAGAAGACAGAGTGAGCGATGTTCCTCCCTCGTCTTACCTAAAGGCCTTATTGTTAATGCATAGCTAGGTGTAACTGATGTGTATTCCAGTGCAAATTAACTAAGCTATTGCGCTCCCTGGGGTGAACAATCAGTGTAGCTGACTGATAATGTTTCTCCCATTCGCTTAACCCAGCGGATTTTATTAGTAAATAACTCCGGGTCAGTTTTACTATTTAAAGGGGGGTTTAACAAAAATCTTGATCAAGTTGTGTTTTTGTTTTATGTTACGGTCGGCGAAGAAATCCCGACCAAGTACACAAATAACTTTCAGGACGGCGAAGAAATCCCGTTAGTCAGTTATAGTGTAGTTTTGTGTGTTTATTGTTCGTGTAGGTTGGAAAGCCATGTACCCGTGTTCAGAAAACTGACACATTAGACACGCGATGAAATTACACTCGTCGCCATAGAAATTGCGCGTAAACGTAAGTTTAATTCCACACAGAATTGTGGAACCGGAAGTTCGGCAGAAGACATATAACCTTCTACTAACACTAGAGGTCAGTTTGTCTTAAAGTGTCTTAACACTTCTCCTGTCTCATCTCTGCAGGACTTTCCCATTTTGTTTGGGCAACGCTTTGTGTGCAGTCTCAGCCAGTCTCTTCTTTTGTTTTATTTTACCGTTTACTGTATGAGAATATTTATTATTTGTTATTATATACAAACTATAATGATAATTAATATTATTCCATTATTGTTTTGATGGTTTGATTTTTCTTTATTTGAATCAGGGTTTCTTACATTCTGTTCCTGGCAGTTAGAATTGTATTTGATAATACTTAAATTTTAATTAAACCAACTTAATTGAATTTAAACTTTGATCAAAATAATCAGATTGCAATCTTTAAGGTGTTAGGATTAACTCCCAATTGCCTTATTTTCTTTATTTCAGTTATTCATTTAATGATTTTACTGACTTTTCTAAGACTCCATAGCGCCCTCTACCTATGGGCCCTATCGTAGACCTTAGTGTGGAGCCAGTTCACCCCCGCACGAAGAAACCCTCCTTCTCTATCCTAACCTCTCTTTCTCTTGACTCATCTGACTTTTATTCTTCTTATCACACCAGAGACTGAACCTGTCTGAACATCAGTAAAATTTTTGGTAAATATGTTGATGAATCGAATAGCCTAAGTCATAGAATGACCTCATAGGTAACACTCTTTAGCAACATTATTCATTATTTTCCTGTGTTTCACCCACACAATTATCCACCCCCGCCTTCACGGCTAGGATAATAAGCGTTTAGTTTGCGTCACTAACTGACAAACTCAGTTAAGCATTCAACACATAGCCCACATTTTTATCTCAGTAGATCTGTACGGACTTGCATCTTGCTGTTGTGCCTTTCTCTCTCCCCTGTGTCTCAATGTGTCCAGAAGATCCAATCCTGTCACCTGCCAGTCTAGCTAGAGACCAGGCAAAGCGCTGCAATGGACTCCTGCCTGGGACCAGCATCGGCACATGGCAACTGCGCTGAGAGCAGTTGGTCGGACGACCTAATCCGGCGAAGGGACCACGATCTGAACCAGAGCTACAACTACAGAGAGCCAACAAACTCATCTGAAGTGCACAGCCAGGATCATCGGTGACCACGCCCACGACCAGATCGTCCTACTAGAGCCAGAACGAAGGAAGCCGGGAGGAGCCAGAAGCACGTGCAGAACCGCCTAGACCAGCTGGACCTGCATACGACAGTGGATGAAGGGGACCAGGAGCTACAGGAGGAGATGAAAAGCTACATGAGTCCTTTGCAACACAGACTGAGCAAAGAGAGCTATTGGAGCAGATGCCAGAGAGGAGCTGGTAGGAAAACTCCAACAAGCAAAAGCTCTCTATAATGGCCCCGGCAGACAGCAACACAATGCCACGGCCAAGGCCTATAAAGGCCCTCTGCAAACAGTTCTTGCTGAAGTCCAAGCCATGACTCAGCAATGGAATCTAAATGAACTGAACTTCACTTGCAGACTACGATGTGAACAGACCGGAGAATGCAACAGATTCTCTCCTGTCGAGTCCCCCAGCTAAAAGCCCAAAGCTGTGAAAAGGGGGGGGGGTGAAACCCCACTGTTCACACCTTACTAGCCAGCAAACACATAGGGGTGGGGCAGGAGCCATCCAGAAGAACCTGCAGACACACACGCTGCATGGCGCCACAGACCCCAGCAAGCTGGCCAGAAAAATGACAGCTGTCACCACTAAATGCTGTCACCCTGAACACTGCAGGAGGCCACAACAAATGGCTACCTGCATAACATTGACTCTCAGGCATTAACACTGCCAAGTGTGACCACAAGAGACCGGTCAACTGATTAGGATCACCTCCAGCCAAGAGGACCACAGCATCCTATGCCAGCAGTCGGAAACTGTCAAAGCGGATTACAGCAACTACAACACATCTGCTACAGCCAGCATCCGAGCCTTCGTCAGACGACAGAACAGGCCGAAAGGGAAGAAGACTTCAAAGCAAAACTCTTCTCCCTCAGAAATCCGCATCACACTTTGAGTCAAAACCTAAGCGCTACAGCCTTTTTCCGCCACGATCACCTGATATCTGCGGAACTCAGCCCATAAGGCCTACAGAGAACATAGCGCCGCCTCCATAAAGACTGTGTAAATCCTGCCTATCTCTGCACATCACAAAGAACTGACTATGTAGGGTGCACCACAGTAGCAGATCTTCAACAGAGACTCAGCAGATGTTACAGCCTGCCGGGAACAGCCAAGCACCAGACAGGAGGCCCTGAGACAACACAGTGTCACCACTTTCGTCGAACTCGGAAGACGACGCCCCGTGGAAACCCAGCTGGCAACCTAGGAGCTATTGACCTGTTCCGGCCCAACAGTCATCGAGGAATTCATCTCAACACCATGGATGACACCTGTACAAAGAGCAAAAGAACCGTGTAACTGCATCTGAGACAGCAGAGATCCTGGGGACATCAAAGGAGCTGATTCTACAAGAAACCTCAACAGGAGGATTTAAATCCAAATCAGACTCTTTCTCACCACGAGTGGCATGTGAAACAAACAACCCTCTTGAATGCCCCTTTTCTGAGAAAAAATTCCAGATCTCTGTAACCTGCTGGTCGACCACAGAGACATTCTACTACAAGATGAGCATGTCACCCTACAGGAACCATGGGCAGATATCACAGACATCAGCTTTACACTGTTCACACGCTCTCCACAACAACACCAGCTTCAGACATTTCTTCTTCCCTCAAGTGCGCACAGTATCCATTGGACTCATGCCTGTCAACCACAGCAACGACCTAGGACACCTGTGCTCTGAACTTGAAAGGGAATAACCAATGCTGAACATGCTACTTCCTGGTTCTCGCAAATCTCACAGCCCCATGGGGGGCCCTCTCAAGTGCGAGAACCTTCTACTAGACCTACAAGAACAGCCCAGAGCTTTGACCTCTGGTAAATAAATGAGACTGTTGTAACTGCATTCACCAAAAGGGGTCACTGTTCAGCTCAACACACAGTGTGACCAAGCCTTCAACCACACATATTCAATGGAATACGTGGAGCATGGCCCACTCTGGAAGCCACACCCCCTTTTTACCGAATAAGTCATCTTTTTGCAGCGTGCATACTGTACAAGTGAGTACACTTTCCAAAGATTTTGAACAATGTCTTTATGAAGAGCATGACAGCGGATTACCACTCCAAGGAGATGGACCACGCCCTGCCATCAACTGCCAGTGCTAGAGCTGCTCGTCACAAAAGACAATGATGCAGAACTAATGTCAACTATGTGGCCCCCATCACAGAACCACATGACATTACATCCCAAGCCAGCTGCATCCTGGGCTACACAGGACACCACCTACAAGGTTCGTGAAATGTTAAAAGAACTGCCCACTCATGTAAATGAGCGCTCAAGACGGTGCCATGTACACACCAAATGGCACCTGCGCTTCACCACATGCCTGATTGACCCTTGCTGAACGGAGTTCCATCTGAATGTTGGACTTGCCAAACACTGCCTTAACACTGGTCTACACTGACAGCGTGACCAGAACGATAGGGGGGGTAAGCCAAGCACCAGCAAAACATGGCTCTTACCACAGCCTGAGTTCAGACAGCACCACCACAACATCGCTAGGGCCAGCAATGAGACCCCAACCTTGTCCTACACCGCTCACCAGTACTTCAATGAAAGACCCCGGAGTGTGACACCAGCCTTTGCCCAGCAATCACTGCAGAACACCTGAAGGCCAGAGAGCATGCTGCACCCGGCAAGATTCACAAGAGGAAAGTGATGTGAGTAACAAGATTTGGTATCATATCTTTGCCCAGCTAAGTGAGACGGGGGGGGGGAATATGTAGACAAAACCCTTCTCCATGACACAGGACTACAGGCTTTTGCATGGAAGCCAATCATGCCATCCCACCTGCTGTTTCATCAAGGACTGCTTCTGTGCATCTCCGTGGAGGCAGGAAACATCCTAACCAACCTGTTGCAAGAACCAGCAAACAGGTGCATGGGTGCACTCCCTTGATGTCTAAGCAGGATCGAAAAGATGAAAGGTACCCAATTAAAGACAATACCTGACCACTCGGGAGCATTCTCTGCCTGTATGTCGAGATCCTGTGGACCAATAGGAACCTCCAGTGATCCCGCCATCATGATCTAACTATCCATCGTCAGCTGAAGTTTACATTCGCACTTCCTCTTCCGAAAGGGGGGATATGTAGTGACTGGATCAGTGTGAAAAAAGCCATTCAACCCCTGACTCCCTTTTGTCCCGGTTTCTAGATACCATCATCTAAAGATCAAAGCAAGTATGGCTCCATGAGTCTGGGTTTGCGTTTGGAACTTGCACCGATAGTGTGATAACCATTTGGTTTCTCTGTAGGACATTTACGACTCCGTAGCTTCAAAGCATTGCTTTTAAGTCTCTGTCTCACCTCTTACTTAACATCTGAGCTAACCAGAGAAACTTCTCTGACAAATAGGAACCTATGTGCTTAAACTGTCCTTTCATAAAAATTTATCTAAATGTCTGGTTATATGTTGGCGCTCGTGCCATTATAAATACTCTGTAACTGTTAGATATGCAAGTTTTGATTTAGGGTTCATTTGATGTATTCATACGTTGGGAGGATTCACAGCTCAAAGACTTGCATGTTTCATATGTAACTACACATCTCTGAATTCCCTATATGATGAGCTATGTTATAAAAACATAGCATGCATCATACTTTGTCCATAACTAAGTTTAGGTATTAAATGCTAACTGACCATACTGTCAGAGCCATGCAAATGAGGCGCCATGAGAAAGGACCTCTCTTTGGCCCACGGATCTCCTTCGTGGCATTGGCCCACAGACCATCTGGGGGCAGGGCAGGTATGCATTTAAAACACCATCACCGATCCACTTCGGAGCGTCTTTTGATTTAGGAATTGGAAGGGAAAAGAAAGAGGACAATCTAACGGACACCCCCGCTTGGGGCCCCCCCTCTGGGGTCCCCGATTAAGCCATGGAACTCCGGACTCAGGACCAAAACTCAGCGTTTCAACAGGACTGCATTCTGAAACCATTCAAGATTTCCATCCACACGAATACGGATATTGGTCCAACATCGAGATTGCAAGTATCCGTTTCTAAATACAGAGTAGCTGCGTTAAGAGCATGCCTCTTTGTTAAAGATGATTCTATTGGTTTTCAGACATGTTTTACCTGCCTCGCGGCCATCTCTCTCTCTCTCTCTCTCTCTCTCTCTCTCTGCGCTTCGTAGCGCTTTTGTGTTTCATGTATTTGTTTGTCGTCATTTTGTTTACCATGTAGAGTAGAGTTTAATAAAAACCCATAAAGGCATATGTGATGAGTTCTCTTTGTTCAGGCTTACAAACTTGGTCACTTAAACTGTGTTTCGATCTATGCTACCTCTGCTCTTAATTCTGTTTGTTAAAGGCACGTTACTTATAGTAATGAGATAACGTTAGTGTATAAAATCATTGATGCATTTGCTGGACGAATACATATAGGATTTTTATCACTATACTGCTAATCAGAATTGTAAAATATGTATGTGTAATGACGATTATTATACATATTTTCCTTTGAGCTAAACTAATTCCTTGACTGAAATTGACGTTTTAAATAACTCATTTCATATATGTTTGATCTTGATAGATCTGGTGGAGAATCTTATTTGTTGAGTAAACTCATCCTTAATTCAACATGCAGCTAAAATCGCTACATCTGCCATTTATAAATACGTGTAAATGCGCTTTCTGTGCATATGTTTCGGTTTGCAAATTAGATTAGATAATGTAACTCAAAGCAACTCTAAGCACTACGGTTACTTAGCTTTATAAATTATAGAGTGGGTCATGTCTTGAAACGAGCGGAAATGTGTGTCTCCATGTCAGAGATACCTTGACGCCCTCGACAGGCATGAATTATGTTTTGAGTGCTTGGGGGTTGATCATGCTATCCTGGGACTACAGGGAGAGTGTGAACTCTGTGATATATTTGATATCCGAGTTCTCCGTGTTCGGCATTTGTTCTTTTAGAGCGACCGAGCCAGCTCTCTCAAAATCTGTGTCCCCCGTGCACTCGCCGAACCAGGACGTCCTCGTGTCCGCTTCTGAGGTATGCCCTAGCACTTCTTCAGAGCGGGCAGAGGACGAGGCATCTCTTGTTTCCGCCGGGCTAGAGAGCGCCGCCTCGGGGCGTTCCTCTCATGATGCTAAAGCGTTGGACGAGCTCCTCGGGGCGGCTAATGCAGTCGACCGGCTTAGCTTGACTGGCCGCAGAAACAAGAGGCCAACAAGCAATCGAAATTAGACGACAGGTATCTGTCGGGTGGCCAAGGGGACGATCCCAAAAGTCAGGCCCTCCACTTTTTTGAGGATCTCCACGCCGAGCTTTCTCGGTCATGGCAGAGACCTCATTCCTCCTGTGTTTTTGTGCCATCAACATCGATTTATCCGACTATTGTTTTGTGCGAGACCACGTGGGTATACGATGATGCCCAGGGTTGAAGGCGAGTTATCTCTCCCCTGGGACAGCTTCATCCCTGAAGAAGCTCTCTCTCCCCACCAAGCCTTGCAGGATTACATCTGCATTGGTGGGGAAGGGTTTTCAGGCAGCTGGTCAGGCTGGTTCTGCCTTGCACACCATGCCAGTTCTGCAGGCATACCAGGCTGATCTGCTGAATGAAATAAGCACTGGCGGGGTGTTTGACGATGCAGCCTTTTTAGAACTACGCCAGGCCACAGATTTGTCTCTGCGTAGGACCAAGCAGGCGACCCGTGCCATCGGCCGTTCTATGGCTGCGTTGGTAACCACGGAGAGACACCTGTTGCTAAACCTCACGGGCATAAGGGACCGGGACCGTCACCCCGCACGTACACAAAATGCATGGATGCAGCTTTGGCTCCTCTGCGAGGCAACCGCATTTTGGATTACATAGATGACTGGTTGGTTTTAGCTCAGTCTCGAGTGCTAGCACTTCGACATTGGGATGTCGTCCTAGCTCATTTCAAAGCTCAACGTCAAAAAGAGCGTTCTTTCCCCTACGCAAAATATAACGTATGACGGAGTCATATGGGACTCGATAGAAATGCAGGCACAACTGTCTCGTGTCAAGTCCGTCCAAAACACCCTGAGGAGCAACAGGTTAGGCCAGAAAGTGACTAATCATTACTTTCAGAGATTTCTAGTTCTCATGGCAGCAGGCTTCCACAGTGATACCTCTGGGCCAGGGGGTTTCATCGAAGGGCCAACCCCCAGAGACATTTAAGGGCTTCTCACCCTTTCTATGTGGTTCAGACCTCGGTTTCTGACTCTAGGTCCCACTCTTGGTCTGTGTTGTCATCGCAAGATGCTAACGACAGATGTATCCCTAACGGGTTGGGGTGCGGTCTTAGATGACCGTGCAGCCAAGGGATGTGGAGAGGTCATCTTCTCGATTGGCACATCAATTGCCTCGAAATGATAACTGTATTTCGGGCCCTGAAATACTTCTTCCGGCAGTTACGAGGCTACCATGTCCTAGTGCGGGTGGACAACACTTCAGTAGTTTCATACATAAATCACCAGGGCGGGCTGTGGTCGCGCCACCTGAAAAAATTGGCCCAGCAGATCCTACCCTGGGCAGAGGGCAAATTCCTGTCCCTCAGAGCGATGCACATCCTGGGGCATATGAATGTGGGAGCAGACTTGCTGTCCAGACAAGCTGTGACAAACAGGGAATGGAAACTCCATCCTGAAGTAGTCGAACAAATCTGAGAAAGTTTTCACGAAGCAGAGGTGGAACTCTTTGCTACGCAGGAGACAGCACAATGTCCCCTCTACTTCTCTCTGACTCATCCAGCTCCCCTGGGTCTGGAGGCTATGGCCCATACATGGCCCAGACTGCGTCTTTACCCATTTCCTGCGATAGCTCTGCTCCCGGGAGTCCTGGCGAGGGTCCGTCAACAGGGTTCGCCAGTCTTCTTGATAGCACCCGTTGGCCAACCAGAATCTGTTTGCGGACCTAGTGTCCCTCCTCGACAACTCGCCATTGGCGATCCCAGTCAGGAGAGATCTTTTGTCTCAGGCACAGGGGACAGAGTTTCATCCTCGTCCCGAGCTGTGGAACCTCCATGCCTGGCACCAGCTGAGAGGTGCTAGGCTTCCGCCTGATGTAGTAGAGACTATTCAAAGTTCTAGGGCTCCCTCCACTAGAAGGAGCTACACCCTTAAATAAAGCGTTTTGACAGATGGTGCATGGCACACCATGCATGTGCATGGCACATCAGTGTTGGAGTTTCTACAAGATAAACTTTCCTCAGGGACAAGCCCCTGTACTATCAAGGTTTATGTGGTCGTCATTATGGCCTGCCACACGCTGATTGATGGGGTTTCTGTAGGAAAACACTCTTTAGTCGCCCGCTTCATTCGTGGAGTGAGGCAGCTGATGCCTCCTTCTAGACAGAGAGTCCCTCCATGGGACTTAGCGACATTACTTGAGGGTCTAGTAAGCGCCCCCTTTGAACTTATGGAATCAGCGCCTGTCAGGCTTCTGACGTTTAAAATGTTTTTCTAATGCCAATCACCTCTCTTAAGAGAATCTGAGATTTGCAGGCGCTCTCTACCTCGCCTTCCTGTTTAACTTTTGCCCTTGGATGGTCATAGCTATTCTGCATCCTCAGCCGGCTTATCTGCATAAGATTCCATTCTCCACCGTGCATCCGGTTGTTCTTGAGGCCTTCTGCCATCCGCCGTTCACATTGTCAGAGCACGAAAGATTACACATACTGTGTCCAGTACGTGCTCTTCAGACTTATGTCCACCGGACTAGCCAGTAGCCTAAATCTGAGCAGCTTTTCATATAAGGCAGCCGCAACAAATGGGCGGCTGCCACCAAGCATTGGGTGAGGGATGCTATTGTTCTGGCCTATGAGGCGCGAGGTCAAGCTTCACCTCTTGGAGTCAGAGCTCATTCAACAAGGGGGTTTAATCTTCTATGGCCTTAGCAAGAGGGTTCCCCTTTGCAGCAAGTGTTTGATGCTGAGGGCTGGACTTCTCCACAAACATTTGTCAGATTTTATAGTCTTGGATGTCCATACCACTCCAGGCTCACGTGTCCTGGAGTCTACATCCCAGAGTCCTATCTGAGACCTCCCCTCAGATTGTGCAGACACGTCACACAAACTTGGGGGATCCAGACACTGCTAGTGTGGCAGCAATGGTATTCTCATTCCCATAGCGTTTGAAACGCAGCATCGAGAATAACTTTTGATAGGGAACGTCTCGGGTTACTTGGCTGAAACCCTGTTCCCTGAAAAAGCAGGAACGAGATGCTGCGCCTCAATCGCCCACTGTAGGCCTGCCTGGACGTCCATTCAGACAAAGTTGGAACCTGATGACTCGTCCGCATTCACACCTGTTCATAACCGGTAGGTGGGGGTGCAATTAGCCACGTAACCTGCCGAGGTGATTTAAAGGCAAAATAATTTTTGCCGTGTTTGACACACATGCTTCACAACCGGTCGAACAAAGACTGTTCTCCCAACATAGCATCTCATTCCCGCCTTTTCAGGGAACAGGGTTACAGCCAAGTAACCCGAGACATTTTCTGTTAATGCAGCCTAAATGGGCTAAATAACTAATGATTTGGGCATGAAGCCTCTAGAGTTGAGCTATAATCATTTTTGTTACTTGTACAGACTTCAGAGCTTATATGGCTGTCAGGAAATAATTTGATTACTGTTTCTCATAACTTGTCCCTAACTACAATATAAGTTATTTCTTCCCATCATTATTTCTTCCCATCATCACATCCCATCAAAGATAAGCCAACAGTATGTAACAAAGCATGACTGTACCTATTCACTTTGACAATAATGAAAGCCAGTGTAAGAGCCAGGACCTAGAGTGCTTGGAGCCCGGGGCTTTTGTGCCCGGCAGCTATCGGTGTCAGCTGATCTCAATCAGCGTTAGGTGCCGGGCCGTTTCCCAAGTGACGCTGTGTCTGGATCGGCACTTCGTCAAACTGCATATGCTGGGATAGGTATGTTTTGATGCTTGTCTGACCATCCTAAATAAGCTAAGGACCAGTTTAAACCAACACGGAACCAGCCTAAACCAGCATAAACAAGCATATGCAGTTTTTAAACAGGGCAGGTTATCTAAAAAATGTTCGAAATTAAGTCTGGTTTAGGGAGACCTATCAATCATTTTGCCATTGAGATGTGACGACTCGTGAGTGACAGGGTTTTGGCGCCATAAAGGACACGATTTTGTATATCGGAGCGACATCAATGCTAAAGAAGCCCAAATATATGTTTCGTGGTAATGGGAGAGTAACTCAAATCTCACGACGTTGATTACACATGTGGTGATAGACAACTCAAAGACTTTGTTAATATAACTATAACAGAATTGAGAGCACAGTTGAATGATTTAATGAAAGTCAAACTGAATATGGGATTATACTATTTCTATTCATCATCAGCACACCTTTAAACTAAGCTTTCCTGTAGCTCAGTGGTAAGAGCACTGCATCAACAACGCAAGGTTGTGAGTTCGATCCTAGGGGATTGCAAATGCCCATGTAAAATGTGTAGGATAAAGCAATGTAAGTCGCAAATGCCTAAATGTAAATGTACAGACTGTACTCTGGCATACTCGTCCTTGACAGCTGCTGGACTTGCTTAATTTTTTATTATATGCTCTACAATACTTCACGAAACACATAAGTTAGATGTTAAGGCAACTCTCAAAGGTATAAGAGCATTATTGTTGTAATTTTTTGTTCTGTCGTATTAGTATGTGTGTTAAGGTTCAATAAAAGGAAGGAAGGAGGCGGGAACCGGCGAACATTGAGGTGGGACAGCAGGTGTCAAGACATCATCAGATGTTGGGTGAGAGCTGTGTGAAGAGCTCTCTTACTAGTTTCAGCAACTCCTGTGACTCAGGCGTAGGTAAGTCCGGCTCTCTTTGTGAGGACTCGGATCGGCACCTGTGTGTTGCATCGGATGATGCTGTCAGTGGCTGTTGGACAGCCAGTGGTGTTTCCAAAGAAGAATTTTGCCATCTCCATGGATTCTTCCAGTGGTTGGTCTGGTATCTGGGCCTATTACGATGGTGACGGTTTTGTCTTCTGGCTGGAAGCTTTCCTGGCATATCGTTGAAGGACATTGTGTTGTAGTGACAATGTCTGCCTTCTGGTGCAAACTTTTGAATGTTACAGTTCAGACTCAATGGTGCCGTAGAGGCCTTTCTTTCAGATGTGGCCTTATGTTTATTAAAGGCCTTCTGTGCCAGGTCCCGCAGCTGATGAATGGTCATCGTATGAGGGCAGGCCATGATGCCTTAATGGTGGCTAACAATTGGATGTAGATTTCTGAGGAACAGGCTCTTGAAGCTGATATCCTCCTCCATCTCGGATTCATTGCAAGCTCCAAAATAAGCTTGTCTGAGTCTGTTAAGGTAAACTCGGGGAGTTTCCTGTCTTCCCTGTTTGAGGTCCAGGGCAGTGACCAGTCCATATTCTGTTTCTGGGTCTGAGAATTCTTGTATAAGAGCTTGTTTCAGCCGGTGGTAGTCGGATTTGACAGCTTCAGGCTGCTGTTCTAGAAAGCTCTTTACCTCTGTACCAGAAGTTATCCAAAGCAGGTGGAGTCTCTCTCGTGTGGTCACATTTGGCATAATTTGCAGGTGAAAGTCTATATCCCGCAGGAAGGCATGGACATCGAGGTCTCCTGCAGAATTTGGAATGAAGCACTTGATGACTCTAGCCAGTGTGTTGAGGTCTTTAAGGGTCGCTCCATGTACCGTTTCATGGATTTTCTGGAGAAGTCCCTTCCCTTCTGTGGCTTCAGATGTTTTTAGGATGCTGGTTGGTGAGGTGTTAAGCAGAGAGGTCAGCCCCCCCCCCCTTTGTATCTTTGTACTGGGCTGAGGGAGTTTGCTCTGCTTACCTGCTGTGACAGTGGGGGATGTGTCTTCCACTGTGGTTCCCATTGCAGCTTGTATGAGTGTTCGAGTTCTCTTTGGACCCTGACAAGCTTGTCTCTTGTGTTGTCCACCTGCTGTGTCAGAGATTCAATTTTGGCATCTCTATCTGATAGTTCAAATTGGGCTGTTACTAATAATGACTTTGCATCAAACAGTTCTTTTTCCAGCTCTTCTTTGGCTGCTTTTCCAGTAGTTTTCTTTGCTCAGCAGCTGAGAGAGCTATCTGAAGTCTGTTAACCTCCTCCTGTTGTTCCATCTTACCAGACTTATTTCGTGTGGTCTGGGTTTCAACTTCCAGTTGGGCTATGCGACTTTGAGCATGCTTAAGTTCCTCTTGGGACTCTGTTGCCTGCAGCTTTAGGTCGTTCACCTCATTTCAAAGGTCTGTGAGGTTGTGGGCTAAGGAGAGGATGATGCTGGTCAGCTCCTTGTGGTCATAACTCTGGTTTGGACCATGTGTCATTTGTCTTCTTCCCTCTTTGTCCAGTTGTACCTGTCTCTGGTGTGGAAGGTCATCAGCAGTTCTAGGTGGTAGGGCGTCCATCACCATGTCTTGCCAGGCCATTATATCTTCCATCTTTGACATTGGGGCAAACTTGTTCTGAGAGTTAGGGCAAGAGACTAATGCAAGACCATATAAAAGATTTAGAAATAAAGCTAGGTGTATATTGTGCAGCTAGGTTTTACCACGTGTGGTTAACTGCTTTAGGTAGCTAGTGAAGTGTGTACACTATTATTATCTTAACTGCCTATGGCAGGAAGCCAAGATTTGTATGCAACCAGAGATTTAACAATGATGTAAGACTAGTCTAAATCATTTAATCAAAACTCAAAACATACTGATGGTTCTTAACAGGCTTGATCTCTGAATAGTGAAGAACAGGAAGTAGAGAGAGAGAGAAGAGAGCTTTCCCGATTCCGATTATGTCAATTAGTGGTGCTCAGAATTATACTTATGCCTTATTAATCATCTAGATTGTGTAGCAATTGGAGTCATATTTCTGGAGCACATATTTAAAATTTTATTTAAAAGAAGCAAAATCAAGAAAAAGAGATTGGACATAGATAAATAAAATTAAAAAAATAGATGACTGCTAATAGTAAAATTAACCAGTAAAAAATAAAATAGAAGGGAAGTGATCTAGTACTGGGAATAATTAATAGTACTGACATTTAACCATATAGTTCAGTGTTGGGCATCACTCCATTGTTGGCTAAGGCTGCTGCGTGTTCAGCTCCCATGCCTATGCCATTACATGTGTGTGCACTTGAGGGTCAATGTTCTATCCAAAATCCCCAATACCTATGAGAATTCTTCTCTGGGTAGGCCGTTAAAATGTAATTAAGTTTGGTTCAATTAAATTATTAACTGAGCAACATTGTTCAGGAAGGAATTCACCTGAAGTTAGTTAAAGTGTGTCTGAGAAGAATTAAGGAAAGAGAGTGGAAATCAGAAAAATAGAGATCTTGTTAAGAGGGAATAGTTACAATCACTTTACACTGCAATAAACGCAAGCACTACTAATGACTTCAATTATATATGCTATGCTAACCACTAACTATTGAAGTTAGGTATTAGTAAGCTCATCTAAGGCCGTTAGGCCGCTAGGTCAGGTTAGCTTAGCAAACAAATATAGATTGTTTACAATATGGCTCCAGTCAATGACACCTATGGTAGGTGGAGTCAAACTGGTTGACAAGTCGTTGTCATGGGAACCAGTGCACCCCAGGGCACTTTAGTTCTCAAAGAGTGTCTGCACAGTTCAAACAATCTCAAATAATAAAAGCGGTACACAGTTGGTTACAACATGGCGCTTACAATTCAACGCTTTTCTTTAGCAAGCCTAAATGCAAATATAGATGCATTCACTAATTCTTATTATGTATGCTTTTGCTTCTCTGTAAACAAGTACTTTAAACAGGTTTCCTGTCCTTCTTTAAGGAGTACTTACACATTCACTGTAGGTTTACACTCATTTACATACATACAGCTGTTTGTGCCTTACACACAAATACTGAAGAATTGAGAAACACACTATTTTCATTCGGCAATTGTAACACAGTACTGATCACCATTTAGCTAAACTTGTATATGCAGAGTCAAAGTTTAGATGACTGGCATAGTTCTGACTATAATTTAAAGGTCCTTACAATGCAGAAAGAGGAGCTTCACTCAAATCTACCTTTACATAACACTGTACTTAGATTCCTTCGTCAGAAAACAGGTTAAACAATATTGCAATTGGGATTTCTTCGCCAAAGCATATTGATTCTGGAACAGTTTCACATGCAGCTTATCTGAGATTCCTTCGTCAGAATAGACTTATGCATTGATTAAATACTGAAATTGGGATTTCTTCGCCAAATCAGATTTACCTTACACTGATACCATTTAATCTATGTTAAGACTTTTTCAATTCATAGCAGAACTACCAAATCAATCTATCACTATCTACATTAAACAAGCCGCAAATGGCAACATACATGTGTACAGCATGTTGCATCATAACGTCTTGATTTAAAAGACACTTAGGCTGACAGTAGTTTAAACTCATAACTTTTGTTTAATCATGCCTGCATTCTCCACCAATTATGTAGTGAATTCAATGAGGAACAGAATTATTTAAACACTATTCTTCATCAAATATGCAAGAATTATCATGAGCTTTGATCCCAATTATAAGTAATATTTTCTCCACCACCCTTTGTAAGGGAAACAAATATCAATCCAAATTGGGATGAATTTAATTAATAATGATCAATTATAATTATCTGGATCAAATTCATGATTTGGGGAAATCACTTAGCATTACGAGCAGGTAGCAAGAATCGGCATGTTTAGGGACTTCGGATTATGAGCATGAACTACAAACAACATCACGTGTGAAATAAAACAGGACTTTATTATCTAGACTAGACACATACTAATCTAACATACACACACATACAGTTAAGCATTAGAAGATGGTTGAAGTTGAAGCAGGGAGAAGAACAGAGCATGGATTATGGCAGTATATGATAATCAGAAGATCAATAGCCTGAACTAAACATCAGTTTCTTCTTGTAAAGGACCTTTGTTAAAAGGATTAATGATGCCCTATGCATCCATTAATAAGTCTAAGTTTGATACTTGCACGTCTTGCCCATCAAAGAAAGAAAGTGTCCTGATGCAGTTTGTTAAGGCTCCAGTTGATCTTGGCTGAAAGTGATCATAGAGAACCAGTTTTATGCGGAGGATCTGTATCTGGAAAGACGAGGCCGCAGCCTGGCACAAACTTATGGCTTAAAGGTGAAGTCTTCTTCTAGTCCATCCTTTGGAGATGCAGAACGCATCGAGAGAAAGAAGAGCAAGACCATGAGAAAAGGAAGCGCGAGGAAGAGAGAGAGAAAAAGGAAGAATCTTCTCGTGGTCTCTTTTAAACTGTGAGGATGTCACATCCTACAGACGTGACAGGTCCAATCAGGAGATGGCAACTTTGGAGGGAAAGTTAACTGTTTTTGTCTTTCAGATGGTGTTTTGCATGTGAAAGCTGATTGGATGTTAACTAGAAGACTACTAAGAGTTTGATAAAACTAATAAGAAAAGAGTTACCAAAACACAACAAACATCATCGCGAAGGACATCACAAATGTAGCTCATAGACACCAAACATGATCTAAATATCATCTTGGTTAAATGAGTTACTACAAATCTAATAATTCCAGTAGTTAAACACACATTCATGGATACGTTGGATTAATGTTAAAACAGACATAACAACATGAACATTAAAACATGGAAATGTTATAAATGAATGTGTACATTTCCATATAAATGCATTTATAATTGTAGGTCTATCCCCAAAGTGAGTAAAGAGAGTTCAGCTCCTTACATTCCAATGGGTCGTAAAATACTCTATCTTGATGAATTGGTGTGAGTTGCTATGGTCACCAGAGATCTTGTCCTGCCCTTGGTGTAAGTTGCAGATTGGGGGTTGACCCCCAAGCGACTAGCTTGCTGGTGGGGTGAGGGGTGTTGTTGTAATATTTAAGAAATTTAAGTAGCTATGCATGTCTGATAGGTCTCAGGTACTACAATGTTGTGGTGGGGAAAGAAAATGTGAAGGGTTTTGAGCGCAGTGATTGGGGGTCCATGAGGATGGTTTGAGATATTGGGGTCCAGTACTCCAAAAAGGTTGAGAACCACTGTCCTAAACTAACCTGCTGCGCAGCGAATAACAGACAGACTCCAAAAGATGCCTTTGGAAATGCTTTTATTCTGGCCGGGAGGGAAGAATCAGAAAACGTCCCCACTCGATCCAGTGGATACAACAGTTTTTATAACATCAGTATACCTACAATATGAAAGAACATCATACGACATAATTCTTTAATATGATTGGTATATTCTAGCTTCCCCATCATTGGTAAGAGCAAATCTTTTAGACTTCCAGATTTCAGTTTACTGTTAGTCATGTGATTTTCAGCAACTCGTGATCGTTATCCTAGATTGTTATCCACATTAGAATCATCATTGTTATGTATTTCCAGATTGCATGCATGGGTGCATGAGTGTAAAAACATCTTGTTCTGCTCTATTTTTAATAGAGTAACTTGTTAGAGATTATCGGGTCATAATGACCTGAGCAGAGAATGTTAATTTGAATAATAAATATATATTTATAATTATATACAAATATAATTTATAATCAAGAGAAAATGTTGAAATAATCAAGGTTATTTGTACGTGATTGTATGAGGTAAAAAACCTGTTTAACAACTGTATTGTTTTAGCAATGTGTGCAATTTAACATTTAAACTGGGTTTACCCCATTTCCTGATGAAATATACAAATTAATCTGTCTGACCTGTTTGGTTAGGTTTTTATCCCCATCTTTTTCCAAAGCCCCTGACCTGTATCTGTGTGATATTACGCACACACTACTGCTGCAAGATGCAATTGCATTGTTGTGTTCCTAACTTCTTTCCACTAAGATGTGAACTATCAGAAATTTGTCATGACAGTTTGGTGAACAGGTTCAACCGGTTCACTGAAAAGCACTGGTTAAAAAGAATAAATGGTTATCATGAGGTGTGGCGCTGTGCTGAAAACAGGGTTTAAACAAGTTGTGTCAGAACAAGTTAGATTTAAGTGAGCAAATTCTATTTTCATTTCAAACCTGTTTGACTTTCCTTCTTCTGCAGAACAAAAAGGAAGATTTTGGAAGAATGTTGTCTACAAGATTTGGTTGGCTGACTTCATCCCATATAAGTTGGATAAATTTAGATATTTGAATTTCAAACAGTGCTAAATATTCAATGTATTTAAATTTGTGGACATTAACGGTAAAGTATAAAGCATAAATCTATAATTAAAATTAAATTGTATTAAAGGCAACAAAAAAAATTATCGGTTATTTTCAGAAAGCGTAAAAAGGGATACAAAGGGACAGATACAATTGTCGGGTAAATTAAATCAGAAAATGTATTTGACCTGACAAAAGGTTAAAACGAGCCAGCAGGGTGGAGACAATCCAGTATAGATTCAATTACAGCCCAAGGATTAGGTTTAACCCTTTTTGTCTCGATGGGTTAAAAAATAAACTAGAACTTTTTATCTATTTTTTTCCACAGTTAGATAATGTAAATGAAAAAATGTATGCATCTTAATATCATGCATTTTATGTATTTTTTTTTTTTGGAAATACTTGATAGAAAAAAATAGATATCTTATTGGTAGGACAATCCTTCATTCCTTCAGGAAAGCACTACAAAAGTAAGTTTCAATTGAACTCAAATATAATGCGATAACTTGCAGAAACTGTAGTGGGAAAATCCCCCAGTCAGTGCATGAGTGACACCTGGTGGTGGTTCAAGGCAGTACACATTTCTCCGGTAAGCTTTTCCAAAAACAAAAAAAACTTGTTGCCACTTTTCTCCCATGTGTGCTTATCCTTAATGAATGATTGTTTTAGGTATGCTTTGGTAAGATTGGAACGAAACACAATCTGGCAAGTAAAACTTTGAGAGAAATTAAAAATATAAATTTTTGCTTTATTTACAAAATATATTGTGAGTTGACTATAACTGTGGATCTGAATGACGCCATTCTGCTGCCTTTCTGAGACCTTATCTTAACAAGGTCGGGTGATTAAGTGAGTGGTTGGTTCGCTATTGCAAATCCGGGTGAACCAAGCACTTCCTCTTTGCATGGAGCGCCTCAATCTAACCCGACTGACAAGAGATGGTGACGGTCATCATTCAGTCGCATAGATCCATAGTTAAAGTCATAACTTACAATCTATTTCAACCTCACCCGGACTGTTGCCACAGTCTTACCTTGGATGACTAATATCATCAAGGTCACGAGGATATGCCCCTACATTTCTGGTTAGAAACTGAACGCAAAACTGCAGAACCAAAATAATCTGGATCCGCAACATTGACCCTGTAATACCTGGCAAAGGTACAAGATGAATTCCAAGAAGCTGCCGCACAATGGCTATGTCTGCAAGTGAAACTCCTTTCAGTGCTGCCCATGATGTGGCCAGACTCCTGGTAGAATGACCAAGTTCCCAGGGACTGCTAAACCCTGATTGGAATATGCATGTGCTATAGTGTCCACTCTCCAATGGGAGAGAGGCTGTTTTGACAGTGGCTGCCCAATGCTCTTTGTTTCAAAACACACAAACAACTGAGATTGTGATTCCTGTGTGCGTTCAAGGTTGTGGGTTCAATCCCAGGGGATTGCACGTACCTATGTTAAAATGTATAGGATAATGAAATGTAAGTCGCTTTGGATAAAAGAGTCTGCCAAATGCATAAATGTAAATAAATGAGAAGTCCATAAGGTAAGGCATCAAAGACTGGTTAGAACGCTGAAAGTTCAATCGTCATACTGATTGTGCAGGGATTGAGAACGTTGGGAAGAAAAGAGAGAACCCTGAGTACTCTGTTTTCCATCTCAAACAACCATTGCTTACTAACAAAGCATGTAGCTCACCAACCTTTTTCACTGAGCTGATAGCCAGGAGAAAAACTGTTTTCCATGACAGTGTTCTAAGATCTGCCTGGGCTAATGGTTCAAACAGGGCTTTAGTTTATGAATCTAGAACCAAAGGGAGGTGGCAGGATGGTGATCTTAAATTCTTCTCTGGGTGGAGAAGTTGTGGACCTTTAGGTTATTGGGACACCAATGTGTGTTTACAAATTGACAAGCCTTCCACAATATTGTGGAAATGCTAAATAGCTGCAACATAGACTTTCACCTTGTTCAATTTTCTTCCAGGGTCTAAAAGTGATTGAAGAAAACATAAAACAGACTCAAGACCGCAATTTATTGGTTCCAGACTTCTAATTTGACACCACTTGGAGAGCACAAGCTTGAATAGTTCTGGCTTGAATAGTTCTCCAATGAGGAAGGTGTTTTAGCGTTATTAATAGTTTTCACTACTTCTTCCCTACTCATAAGAAATGGGCTGAGAAGAGGCCAAACCCAAAGTTACCGCGTGGCAGGGCTGGGTTGCCAAATTTGACCTTCTACCGGAGAGAAAAGATCTGCTCTTATGGGTGATGGCCAAGGACGGACTCTTACTAGACATAGAAGAAGAGGGAACCTATGCCTCTTTGGTCGTTTCGCGCAACCAATAGAATCTTGCACATGAGGAATCAATGGTAGGGGAAGAAAAGCGTATTACAATCCTCCCTGCCAGCCGTGAGACTCCCACAACACCCTGCAATGGGTTGTCTCTGGTGATGCAAAACGGTCAGTGCGAGCTGTTCCAAACCTGTCCCATATAAGACGCACCACTTCCGTATGCAAGCGCCATCCTCCGGGTTGACGCCCCATTCAAGAGAGAAGATCGGTTGCCTGGTTCATTGTTCCAAGTATGTAGATTGCCCTGATTGAAGCGAATCTTTGATGAGCCCAGAACAGAAGCCTCCGTGATTTCTGGAAGTAGCGTATTGACCAGGGGTGTTTCCAGAAAGCAGGCTCTGGTTACGTCCGTTCCAAAACACGTTTGAAGGCTCAGTTTAATCAACCTCCCTCAAGTTACCATGAGTTAACGTTCGCTCACAGGAACAACATGAAGACATTGCCAATAGATCACAGATTTCACGTGGCACCATAGAAACGCCTAAGAATCTTAAGGGATTTGACCGGGAAACAACGTTATAAATCAGGGTTTTTTTGCTCAAAAGATTTAAATCTGTATATCTGTATAAAGTGCTGAGACAAATATTCTGTGGTTGAATTTATAAGTTTCTTAAACTATAAACGCTATTAAATATATAGATATAGAGTATATCCTATAAATATATTAGGATATACTCTATGTAGGCTACTATACAAGTATTTGTATACAACGATATTGATTATATATAGCCTATTATTCATGGCTATCTCTGTTCTATTTGTTGAGATGTTTGTAACCATTATTTTACCATGTATATGGTTTTCTACCTGTATATTTTACATGTATTTAACATTGTTAATTGTTAACGGCTGTATATTGAACCTCTAAATTGTTCCTTTAAAAAACTATTTTTATTTGGTTTTGTGAAAACTGACTTTGCAATGTATTAGCTTTATTTCAAACAGTTGCTAATGTAGTCCTATTATTGGAGACTCCTTTAATTGTAGAAACTTGTAGCTACAGTTGTCATAATCTTTAAAAAAAAACATTTTTAACTCTTCAGTACACACTAACCATGATAATTAATTGTGGATGCAGGTCTGTTATGACAGAGGTAGAGAATGAAACATTAGGTCCACAGTTACATGTCCAATATGTCATGTAATATATCCCTTTTAAATTAATGTATTTCAAATATATTCATTTTTATTTTTTGGTTTGACTTTGTTAGCTAAAAGGCCATGGCTTTTCAAATGTTAAAAGAGATGGAAATGGCCGATCCTGAAAGGCTAATTGTAATTTGTAGAAAGGCCTTTCAATACTAAACTGTAAGAAACTGATTTTTAAGGACAACAGTCAGTTTGAAAAACTTTAAGTCCACGTTTTTATGTAAATTTAAAGTTATAATAAGAATTCAAATATGTGAACAGTATGCCATAGGTGATCCCATTATGACCAATTAATAAAGCCTTGGAAATCTGCCAGCCTGGGAATCGAATTTGCAACATTAGAGTCTGGCTCTCTAAACATTAGGTCTCAACTCTCCTTTGACCCATTGCATCAAATGTTGCCTAGTGGACAAGAGTAAGATATGCAATTGTTCTGCAGTTACAAAACTTCACAGAAAACTTTCAGTTAATACAAGAACCCAACTAAATGAAACACTGAAATGAAAAAATATGGGTGTTTTTTACAATCTGGGTTACAATTGAGTAGTGAGTATTGAAATTTCAATGTAAACGTTATCTGAGAATTTCTTATGAAAGCTATAGATAATTGTGTTAAGCTTTTACACGAAAGCTCCTGTAAAATTTTCTCACATTTAAGTTAAAACATTTTCAGCTTTTACTAGCTTTTTTCAAGTAAATTTGACTCCATACTTTTTTCAGTGTAGGTTACTACTGTATATTCCAACAGATTTTTTTTACAAAAAATCTTTAATATGCATAAGAATCCTTGTAAATCCAGTTTATGGTCTCGCGTTTTTATTGAGTAACATTTTTAGCTGATGATTACATTAGAACAGCAAACTCTTTTTTAACTATGAGCGCATTCAGTCTTAGTAATGTTTAATGTTTGTCATCTGCTTGAGATAAGCGGTCAATATTTGGAAGTCTTAAAGACTACAGTCCATCAGGAACAGTCCTCCTTAACTTTAAATCTGTATCTGAAGCTCTCTTTTGAACGAAGTGAAAGAAGCTTCGCTTGGTTGTAAGTCCAGCCACGAACAGCAGGTGGTGATAATCAGTCTCGATTTTTTTAAAGATTACCACATGAAACCAACAGTTTACAATTCAAAATAGGAACTAATTTTCTGTCATCAGGATACGTTATACGTTCATTTTTGCGGTAGCACCCTCCGGAAACTTTTGGATACGCTACAAAATATAATATATTTACAAATAATCCATCTACTTATTTCTAGATAATTAAAACATTTAAAAACGCTATTAAACGCACCTTGTTCATTAATCACAAACGAATGTATTGGGTCTTTCCTGCTCGGCGATGAGAAAAGTAACATGTTTCAGTTGACAATAACATCTGAGAGGTCATATGGATGCTTCAGCGCAGTGAACGATTATATTTTACACCCGAATAATGTGACACCGAAGACATTTAATGGGTATTGGTGGAGAAACACACTCGGGATTTAAAGACCAATGGTGTGTAACACTAAGCGCCGCCCATTGTCATTAAAATCGCACTTTGCTCCACACAGACGCGTCGGGAACGCTTTGTTATGAGGCGCGGAAGTTGACAAAAGTAAAGCGAATGCCGAGAGAGTGGTTGAGTGTCCGCGAGAGGGGTTGACTGTGCGCGAGAGGGGTTGAATGTGCGCGAGAGGGGTTGAATGTGCGCGAGAGGTGTTCAATGTGCGCGAGAGGGGTTGAGTGTGCACGAGAAAGAACGAGTGTGCACGAGGAGCAAATGCGCGGGAGAGGGAGAGTCAAATGAGTGAGAGTTGTTATGTCCTTAGTAATAAACAACGAGGAGGCATACGGACATAAAGAATAAGCAGAATAAAATAAAGCATGTAGTCGCAGTAACACTTCTCACTCTCTGTCTCCTATTCCCACATACCATAGAAGCAACCTCTACTGCCACCTACAGGTCAACATGCACATAAGAACACAACAAGTGTGCGCGCGCGCAAATTATAGAAACATTGCTTAATTGTTTGCGAGATAAATCAAATTTTTTAGTTTTTGAAGTTTTATTCATTTCAGTATACGACCAGTGTTGGGTGAGTTACTCTGAAAAAGTAATAATTACTAGTTACTCATTACATATTCAATAGTGTAATTAGATTACTGTCCAAATTACTTTGTCCAAAAAGTATTTAGTCACTCATTACTAATTACTTTCTATATCCTACATCAACCTTGATAAATTAAGTGAGTCAAGGATAGACATGAAACGGGATATTTAATTCATTCAAATAAATAATATTATTAACTGACCAAAGTATTACAAATGTGAGAATTATACATTAAAGCACAGATTTTAAAGTTAGACTTTGAATTTGGATGTCAATTACACTATTGCACACGCATATATTTCACAAAGTATTTGGTTTAATTACATCAAAAGTAACTGTACTTAAATTGCAGAAAACATATGATTAATCCCTTACTTTACTTTTTCAAGGGAAAAGTAATTAAATTACAGTTACGAATTACTAAGTAACTAGTTACACCCAACACTGTATACGACAGTGTTCCTCCATTAACCCCTCTCGCGCACATTCAAACCCTCTCGCGCACATTCAACCCCTCTCGCGCACATTCAACCACTCTCTCGGCATTCGCTTTACTTTTGTCGACTTCCGCGCCTCATACTTTGTTTGCTGAACGCAAGAGAATGAGGTCTCTGCAGAGCAACAAAAGGCGTTCCTCAATTTTGGGGCGTTTTCCAACTGGGTAGGCGTTTTACAACCTCTCTGCCTGGTTTGCTAAAACTTGAGTGGGCGATTCCTAATACTTGAATACGCTTTCCCATCAGATATGAGTGATAAAGCGAGAAAGCTGTGAAATGAGGCGAGAGATCACCTGACCTGCATATGGATGTAAGTGGATTTTTGTAAATTCTCATTTTGTCTGAGTTAACGTTTAATTAGTTTGTGTAAATTTGCTTGCAACATGATTAAGTTAGACAGGAAAAGCTCCAAGAGTTCTGCCACACAATCTATCGCTAACCATTAGCAAACATTCGCTAACTTTTTGGTGCATAAGTTTGTTACTTTATGTTGATAGTGGTAGTTTGCTTAATTTTTGCATTATGTCTTTTATGTGTCTTTTAAATAAAGAGAACAGGGCTCCTGAAATGACCAGACTACATCTGATAAAACCTAGCAAGGCTTGCTGGGGAAAGTCACTGACTCCATCACAGCGTAAACTGGTAATATAGTTAAACAGCTATTAATTGCACAACTGCAGTCCTCTATTATGATTCAATTTTAGATTTTGCATTTTCATTTATGCATTCAGACAGTCATATCCTAAGCAACTTACAACTGATTCATTATAGAGCCAACAATATTCACTGTGTGCAACGCCAGGTCTTTTAGAAGACTAAGACTACTAAGAATCTGATTTGTAAGTAATAGAACATTTCTGTTCTCTTGACAGATGGCTCAAGTTCGTTCTGCAAATGCTGATGATGAAGTAGCACTTGTGGGCTCTATTGTCATAAAACAGAAAGACTTAATAACATTGACAAACATTTGCGGGTGAAGGAAATGTAAGAAACAACACAAAACATGAATCAATACTTAAAATCATAATAACTAAAATAATGTCCTTTTCAAAGTAGCTAAATTTGATATTTTTCACACAGGTGCTGAATTCCTTCTGTGTGCTGCAACAGATTGCACTCTCCCAGGTTTAACCTCAAAGTTTGAGAGCATAAATTAATTAATTTTGTTCAATTCATAACAATTTTCTTTTTGCGGCCAGAATATGGACATCTATCCAGTTGACAGCCATGCCATAGTGACATGGTTGCCACCCATTTGTGCACAACCCATGGACCACTTACCTGTAAGGATCACTGACATTTGTAATGTCTTTAAACATTAAACATACTAATACTATAAATATTTTTTTATATATATATACATATAGCCTGAAATTATGAGCAAGGATGCTGTGGTCTTCCCATCTTGGTACCAGGGCATTGGATGCTGTGTGTGAGTCTCCTTTAATGTTGCAATACATAAACATACAATACCAATTGTTGTGCAAACTGAAATCAGCGCCATATTTCTGATTATTTCCTTTTTTTGGGGGGGGGGCATTCATTTATTTTGACAGAGAGATTGCTCAGAGCCTGTGTCCTGGGACATGGACAGAATTCTATTTTGAGGACCTTGGGGTATGTTTATTTTGACACCAAATGTGATTGAAAATTTATTAGGAATTTAGTGGTACTAGTTAAAAATGATATCATATGTGATTTACTTATATCTAGGATATAACTCGACAAGAGATGTCTTGCAGCTGTGGAGTCTTCATTCTAATGGTAGGATCAATGGCTACTATTGATTCTGCAGGTGCCATGTCAGAATTAAACCCATGTGCAGTTATTAATACATAATTCATGTTGCAGTATGCTCTCTATGTCATCTTGGGGGAACATTTGACTTTTCAGAGGTGGGTTTTCCAAGCTCATTAAAAACATTCTGTAAGTTTAAGAATTGTTTTGATAAACTTGTGCTTTTTCCACTACAGTCAAATATACCAAGTATAAGAAGACGCTGGTCTGTCCTTTTGCGGGAGAAATTCCAACCAAGGTGTTTGACTCTTTCTTTCTTTCATTTTTATTATTAGTCCTTTTCTAAAAAATAATGACAAGGATGGCAAAATGCCTTTACAGTTAGTGTGACTTTTAGTTGTCATATCTTCATGCAATAAAACTTGATATACTGTATTATTAATGTGTTTTTATGTCAAAATTTATCAAGATCAGTCATGGATATCCAGCTAAGAAAGAGAAGGCAGACTGACAAGCCACACAAAACTGGTATGATTTATTTTGTTTGAGGTGCTCTATTTATAGTAAATGTTGACTGTCATTACTGATGTTCTTAATTTGTCCCTCAAAGTGGCAACTGTTGACCAACCCCTGAACATACAGGAGGCATGTATTTCTTATTACTCAATTTATAAAATGCAAGGGAATCATTATAACCACAATAAGTTTCAGATTGTTATGTTTTGTTCATGTATAGCTTCCTCTGCTGTCCTTCGGGAAATCTTACTGGAGGTTGTGCTTCAAGATGGTGATGTTGCAATTGCTCCCTAGCCCTCACTTGCAGTTGCCTCTCGGTGGAAAAGTTTCATTCTCGGTGAGAATGACCATACAATAATTTTTCACCATTGCTTTACAGTAGGATTTGGTAACTTTATTGGAAATTGCTATTAATTTTCCTTCACCGTTACAACTTGATTTATGTTTGTTGTTCACACACACAAACGAAAATAAAACTAATGTTATTATAAATAGTTGAGAAATAAGTAGTTTTTAATACTTTTAAGGTTTAAATTTAGAGAAAAATTGCACGCAGGTAGGAGAGAATATTATAAAATAGAATACACACTCACAGGCTATTATATACAAGATCTGTATCTTTTAACATAAGAACGGAAATTTGGTTTATTAAACAATTCCTTTTTAAAGAAAATATGTACTGTAGACTGTATTTTATACACATATTTTATTTTGACAAATGTTGTCGCGATATAGACATAATAGTAAAAGTCAAGAAAAAAAGAAAAGAAATAATGACTATTCTAATAATGATAACTTCCGAATCCGTACGGTTTTGATTGGATGGTTGGAAAATGCCTAGACCGGTTTGGAAACGCCCACTAATTGGAAACGCCTTCTTGTTGTTCCGCAGAGACGTATACTTGGAACGCAATGCTGCGTTCAGACATGCGCAAAGCAAGAACGGGCGTGGCTTTAGTCGGAACCCTAAAATAACAATAGCTTAATTTTATACTTTAAACATAATACTAGATTATTTACACTCAACGAGAAACCCTACAACAGTGACAGCAGCGGATCAAGCATGTCTCGACACGGTACTCGTGCCTCTTTTATAATAACATGACAACAAAACGTTTTGAACGATTGAACGGGACATCTAATGGCGTGCGGGGTTCGATGATTTGATTATTAGTTACTTTAATGTTGGATGAACTCCTGTGTTTCTCTGGCTCTAAGATACAGTAGTGAAATATTTTTGTAGTACTGTACGTGGATGATGATTACACAGTTCCAACTTTACTGCTAATGAACGTTCATGAACGCAATTGAGTAACGCGTGATCATAAGGACAGAAGAAGAAGAATGTAAGATGTTTGGAACGCACTGAAGGGAGTCGCGTTCTATTTTTAATGCTTGTAATACCGTTTACAGTTAAATGGTTACAGTTAAAAAAAAGTTGTGTTTACTCGATTCAAATCCATTGACTATGTTAAAGAAAGGTATAATATCATAACATTGAAGAATTGTCATTCGTGTGCATGAAATACTGGTGAGTATCCGACGTATTTTGTACTGAAACACAGACTAATGGTACTAATAAAACTATTTGTCACTAGTAAAATAAAGTACATTTGTTTTTATTTTATGTTTAACCTCAAATACCACAGTTAACCTTACTATAATAAAACATGGTTAATATTTAAAGGGCTAATCTCTTGACCAAGCTTTGGGGAGAAGTATGATATCAGACGATAATACTTAACCCTTTTGAAATATATACTGTGTATATATACCAGGTGAATAGGTACGGTAGTGTTGCAAAATCCTGTCAGACATTGTGAGTAAATGGCAACTATTTTATTAATAACTTTATAAATTATGTATACATAAGACATACATTATAGAACAGTTACAGAAATGTAAGTTAAAATATCAGCGGACTCTATTAAAGGGACACTTCACCCAAAAATGAAAATTCTGTCATCATCTAGTTACTCAACTTCAAGTTGTTCCAAATCTGTAGAAAAGTATTTGTTCTGATGAACACAGAGAAAGATATTTGGAAGAATGCTTATAACCAGACATTTTTGACTCCCAATGGAAAAAATACAATGGTGGTCAAAAGTGCCCAGAACTGTTTGCTGTCATACCTGTCATACATCAAATGTATTCTTTTTGTTTCAGCAAAAAGATGAAGTATTTTTTTTCTACTGTTTGGTTATAAGTAATTTTTCAAATATCTTTATCTCTGTTCATCAGAACAAAGAGTCAGATTTGCAACAACCTGAAGGTGTGTAAATGATGACAGAATTTTCATTTTTGGGGGAAGTGTCCCTTTAAAGTCAGCCTTATACTTTAGCTGTTATTATTCTTTATTTAACTAATTTCATAAATTTTTTGACAATAATCCCCTGGTATCTGATTCGCTGTATTTCTGTCTGCAGTTAGCAGTAGATTGTGCAGTATGAACTGGGGCAGCTGATGGCCGTCCACTGAGCAATGACGGCACATCTACTGTGAGATGCAGAGGCGTCAGTCCTGCCAGTGACAAAATGGTAGAGTTACACATTTCATATTAATATTGTAACATTTACTGTAAACACTAGAAGGATTAACTCATTTGATTTGTTGAACAAAGTGGCAATCACAGCAACAGTGGACTTGACTGGAAAACAGTGCTCTGTGATTTAACAAAGAGAAATACTTAATAATTACTTAATTTCTTAATTTGGATTTTTGAATTCTTGATTTGAAATTATTTGACCAACGTCACAAGAAACGATAAGAAACATGAGTATGTGCTGTAATACATGGGGTTCAGTTGTACTGGTTTGTGCTGACATGGAATATGGTATTGGATGCTTTCTTTTTTCTGCTAGATGTCTGAGGAAGGCAATGGCGGTTTAAATAATGATATCATCACACATAAATTCCCATAATTCACAGGTGACAAAAACAAACATTAGAATGAGTTGCATACTTCATGTTTTTGGTTGTTTGTCTGTAGGGGATGAATGGCACTTCTATTGAAATAAATGTAGCAGAACAGAAGAGGACTCTTGGAGAGATTCTTGCCTGCTGTCAGGTACTAGTTCTGCGTTTCTGCCGTGTTTTACCACAGATGCTGCAAGTATTGCTGTTGTTAAGTACACCTAAAAGTTCTCGTATTATGTACTTTTATACCTGTTTCAACTCACATTTTTATGTAGGCATTAGTTCTGAATATCTGTTTTACATGTGTAATTCTGCAGTTTATAAGCCAGTATCATGAGTTTCTTATTTGATCCTCCTCAAAAACGATCTGCAATGAAACATGGTAACAACATAACATACAGCATACAAGTTATAGAAAGCTAAATTAAACAAAAGCTACACATGTTGTACTACGAACCATCTGCACAAACTGTTATTCTATTATTTGGGAGCAAAATCACCATTCAACTTCATTGTATTCCTCTGCTTTTACAGACCGATAATAGAGAACAAGTGTTAGTGAATGACGACAGCAATTCCTTCTATTATTTTCTGTATCAATTCAACACGGAGTCTTGTTTTGCATCAAGATACAATTCAATCGATCCCAACTATGGGGTTATTTATATAGAAACACTATTAACCGACAGTAATTCAGTCATTTAGACCAGGCTACATCTCGTACTGAACAAAAATGAATCCTCCTGTATGCAGGTTACATATGGAGCCATTCTGAAACTTGAGGAAAAGTTTGACATGCTTCAGGCTAAAGTAGCAAACATACAGACCCTTCATGAGAATCCATTGGCTCTGCTCTCTCAGGTGAAATGACACACTTAACACATTCGAACTAATCTGGTGGCATTTATGTATCACTAATACTTATTTTATAATAGTAAAAGCATTTAACATTTTATTGGTTAGTTTTTTTGCTGAAAAATTCTTTAAAAAAATCATACAATAAATAAGTTTCATCCTAATTTCATAAATAACTCTGAAGCTCATTCATGTTGAAGTGAGGTTTCATTCTAAATTCAAGATATTAGTCCAAAATCCATCTAAATTTTAAGGCCATACACTTTTAAATGTGAAATTGCATTGTGCAAGCTTAAAATAACTTAATGTTGTTGTCTGTGCTGTGGATGCTATTCTTCACATTCTTGGTGTGCATTGACTTGAGTTTAATCTAGCCAAGTAACACTTTTTCATCCATTCTTTTTGCGTCAATTTGTTTTATTTGTCTTTCTCTTACGTATTAGAAGACATGTGTCATCTGTAAGCCAGACAGCTTCCATAGCAGGAGTAAAAGCTTGCCAACTTCTACGCTCTCTATGCCACACCTGCCTCACATTTCTACTTCATTTCCTGTGGATAGCAGGAAACGTCCCACACAGTCTCCTGGTCCAGAGGTTAAAAAGCCTTTACGGCTTTATATCCAGAATCAACCCCATAACTCGGTACAAAAACCATTGCTCGAGATAATCGCACAGAAAAGAAGGGGCGAGTGAACGGTCCAACTCGAATCAACATAGAAAGCACTGACCTGACTGAAGGAACGACTCCTGCAAACTCATGTAAGATATTTTCTGATGTTCGACTGGCACAAGAAGGTTTGCTGAATATTTTTGCATTATGTATAAGATCTAAAGCAGCAATCTGTAACTGTGCCTCTCTATCGCCATCTCTGTTTGAAAAATAAAATTGCATGCTACTTTAGTTGGGGTTAGTTTTATTGATACTTTAGAATTACATACATTTGAGTATTCATTTTACTGCCTCAAATTTATTTCAGTTTATTACTAAAGTAATTTCTCATTTCGTTTGCTTTTCCAAGTTATATTTTGTCTGACATTTTCATTGATTAAAATAAATAGAAATGTTTAAGTAATTTTAGTTTTAGTTAACTATATTAATCCTGATCAAAAGCTATAGGAGAATAAGAAATTTAATGTCAGGACAATGGCAACAATATTTGACATGAATGCTGATGTTTGTATCATCTATAGGTTGTGTGGGTAAATCTGAGAGGAAAGTTTTCCTTCCATACAGTGTCTTGCATAAGGCAGGTAAAATGGCTCGACCCAGCGCAGCGGTGGGGTACCTCTTACGAAACATGTTCACAACTGAGGAACTTTCTCAAAGCAGCACAAGCAGAAATCCAACCCGACGTCTGAAGAGACTCGACCCGAATAAGATCAGTGCAATCAGAGGTGATCAGGACTTCTCATCTAATTTCAGGAGATATGTATTGTGTTAATCCAGCAGATATAACCGTGCTGATTTTCACAGAATGGGCTGGCAAGAGGTATCCGAAATTTGATTTTCGTGAGAAAGGCAAAGAATGGAATATTTGTTTGTCTGTAATAAACTCAATGGCACGTTACTTTCGCTTTGTGGGTAAGACACAGAAGGTGAGACCGAAATCATTTAAGCAAATGTTTTAATTCCTGTTTAATTTTATGAGTTTATCACCTCACATTAACGCTACACTTGGTATTTTTATTAGCAAAACAGAGTTGAGCAAGTACATAAGCGATTAGTTTTCAAAACCCTGATTCACATCATTAATGATTTATAGTTTCATCTTACGGGTATTTCATGAGAAATATGAGTATGAGGTCATTTGGTTGATGTATATAAAAAACCTGCAATGTTCATCAGCTGTACATGCACATATTAAATAAAAACATTCACATTTTTAAGCTTGAAAGGCTAATGCACATTATTTGTTAATTGTATAATCTTTTTGATTTGAACGTTGTTTTGTTATTACCTTATAAAAGTTTTTTTTTTACTTCACAGCAAAAGTTGAATTCAACTAAAGTGGTTCCATCAAAAGTAGAAGTTAAACCTGCAGGTACTGCGGAGATTGATGTTGAGCTGTCTGATAGTGACACGGAGCAGAAACCGCAAGAAAAGCAGAGGAGAAAAATCAACTCAATGTCTGACTGTGACAGGCCCGCTGATATGAACTATAACAGAGCAGAATACAACCTGGGTAGGTGTTCACATCAGTTGATTTTCTTTTACTAATTGTATTTACAAACATTCACTGCACAGATTTTAGAGTTTTGGTGAATAATTGATAAGAATTAAAACAAGGCCTGTAGGTTTGTGCCATAACGGTAGATGGTTCTTTCATCCTATTCCTTTGTAAAATCTTAAAATTAAAACCTGATTAAAAGTAATGTCATGACATTCCAGCGACTAGTCTCACATTTGTATTTTAATGTTATATCACACCCCTGTGTTTTTCCATTGTTAAGACCTGGAAAGTATTCAGAGCGCTTCACTTTTTCCACATTTTGTTATGTACAGCCTTATTTCAAATGGATTCAATTCATTATTTATCTCCGTTCTAAAAAGAATACCCCATAATGACAAGGTGAAGAAGTTTGTTTGAAATCTTTGCAAATGTATTCAAAATAAAAATGAAAAAAGCACATGTACATAGTATTCACAGCCTTTACTCAATACTTTGTTGAAGCACCTTTGGCACCAATTTTAGCCTCAAATCTTTGCAAGTATGATGCTGCCATCTTGTAACACCTTTTTTTGGCAGTTTCTCCCATTCTTCTTTGCAGGACCTCTCAAGCTCCATCAAGTTGGATGGGGAGCGTTGGTGCAAAGCAATTTTCATATCTCTCCAGAGATGTTTAATTGGGTTCAAGTCTGGGCTCTGGCTGGGCCACTCAAGGATATTCACAGGGTTGTCCTGTATCCACTCCTTTGTTATCTTGGCTGTGTGCTTCGGGTCATTGTCCTTTTGGAAGATGAACCTTCGCCCAGTCTGAGGTCCAGAGCGCTCTGGAGCAGGTTTTCATCGAGGATGTCTCAGCATTCATCTTTCCCTTAATCCTTACTAGTCTCCCAGTTCCTGCCGCTGAAAACATCCCCCCGCATGATGCTGCCACCACCATTATTCACTATAGGGATGGTAATGGCCAGGTGATGAGTGGTGCCTGGTTTCCTCCAACAAAGGAGTTAAATCCTTCAGGTACCTTTTGGCAAACTCCAGGTGGGCTGTCATCTGCCTTTTACTGAGAGGTGGCTTCCATCTGGCCACTCTGCCATACATGCCTGATTGGTGGAGTGCTGCAGAGATGGTTGTTCTTCTGGAAGGTTCTACTCTCTCCACAGAGACATGCTGGAGCTCTGTCAGAGTGACCATCAGGTTCTTGGTCACCATCTGACTTAGGCCTTTCCCCTTATCGCTCAGCTCTAGCAAGAGTCCTGATGGTTCCAAACTTCCATTTACGGATGACGGAGGCCACTGTGCACTTTGGGATCTTCAGTGCTGCAGAAATTTTTCTGTACCATTCCCCAGATCTGTGCCTTGATACAATCCTGTCTCGGAGGTCTACAGACAATTCCTTGGATTACATGCCTTGGTTTGTGTTCTGACATGTACTGTTAACTGTGGGACCTTATAAAGATAGATGTGTGCCTTTCCAAATCATGTCCAATCAACTGAATTTACCACAGGTGGACTCCAATCAAGTTGTAGAAACATCTCAAGGAAGATCAGTCAAAACGTCTCGGGTTACGTCTGTAACCCTTGTTCCCTGAGAGGGAACGAGACACTGTGTCGCCATTGCAACGCTTTGGGAACGCCTCAGCTCGACCAGCTCTGAGCACGTGTGTCAACATCGTCCAGTAGTGAAACGATACGTCATAGATGACGTATGGAGCAGGAGGTATAAAACGACATCCGAAACAGTCAACTTCAGCTCGAAAAACTTCGAAGCAAAAGGCTTACAGGGATGTAGGAGTATGGCAAGGTGACGCAGTGTCTCGTTCCCTTCTCAGGGAACAAGGGTTACAGACGTAACCCGAGACGTTCCCTTTCGAGGGAACTCGCACTGCGTCGCCATGGCAACGCTTTGGGGAACAAAATACCCAAACCGCCATACGCCCAAATGCCTGTATGTGTGTACAAAAATGTCACGTGGAAGACACAAGCACCTGGGCTCCCGGGGTGAGATTCATGTCCAAACTATAGAATCTCACGAATGTGAGCGGAGAGGACCAGCCTGCCGCATCACACACGTCCCGCATAGACGCCCCCGACCTAAGGCTACGGAGGCCGCCATACCCCTAGTAGAATGAGCTCTGACATCCAAAGCGATGGTCTGCCAGAGGCCTCATAGGCCAGAGAGATAGTCTCAACTATCCATCTGCTAATGGTTTGCTTGGTTGCCGAAGACCTTTCTCAACCCCAGTTCTTCCATATGTGCGAGAACAACATCTCGATGTTGACCGCCAGATGTTCCGATTTTGCTAGAATAAGCCAATCGTCTATGTAATTTAACACGCGAATGCCCTTCATATGCAGCGGAGCTACGGCTGCATCCATGTACTTCGTGAACGTGCGTGGAGACAGAGCCAGGCCGAACGGAGAACACGATATTGATAACTTCTTCCCCGAAAGCAAATCTTAGGAACTTTCTGTGACGAGGAAAAATGGAGACGTGGAAATACGCGTCCTTTAGATCGATCGTGACAAACCAGTCCTCGGACCTGACTTGTCCTACGATCTGTCAACATCAACATCTTGAATTTGAGTCGTTGCACTGCCCGATTTAGATGTCGCAGATCTAAAATCGGACATAATCCCCCGTCTTTTTCTGGAACAAGAAATACCGGCTGTTAAAGCCTGAGTTTCTCTCGTGAGGATGTACAAACTCTATTGCCTCCTTGCACAAGAGTTTTTACTTCTTGTTCCATCACCAGAGTCTGCTCGGGGCACACCTTGGTGTGCAAAACTCCGTTGAAGCGGGGCGGCGGACTTGAAATTGGATCCGGTAACCCTGCTCTACCGTACGCAGGACCCATTGTGACACATTTGGTAGACTCATCCAGGCTGCTAAATGGTCGACTAAGAGGACTAGCCTCTCGGGGCCAGCCTCTGGTGATATTATTACGGGAACCGCAAAGGCTCGGCAAACCTCGATTGGCAGAGCCGGCTGAACCCTCTGGGGACACCGAGGAGGACGGGCACCGTATAATGAGGTGCGAGCGCACGCTCCTCGGAGCGAAGTCTGTCAGGACTTTTTCTTGTTTTCCCCTCTCCTCGCCTGAATGACTGCCCTCAGGTCAGTCCTAGGTTTGTAAGGCTGCGGGTTATATATTTCTTCCTGAACCCCCATCCTTCTGGGGTGGGGCTCGGGAAGCAACACTCAGCTTCCGACGCTCACGATAGCTAGTGGAAGCCTGTGGCTGTTCTCGCCCCGCCGCCTGGGGATTTGTCCGCGGCGGGGGAGAAAGTTTAAATGCCGTAGCCTTTTTCTTTGCCTCCTCTACCTTTCAACAACGTTGTCTACAGCGTTGCCGAAAAGGCCCGTAGGGGACAATGGGGCGTCCAGAAGAAATGACTTGTCAGATGGTTTCATGTCTGACAGGTTCAACCATAAATGCCTCTCAGTGGCTACCATAGCGCCCATGAGCGGCCCAAAGAACGGGCAGTCTCACGAGTAGCACGGAGAGAAACGTCCATAGCATGACGGACGAGTTGTAACACATCCGCCGCCACCAGTCCAGTGTCGACCATTCACGTAGCGCATCCGCCTGATACGCCTGAAGTAGTGCCACAGAGTGTAAGCAAGCCCCGGACTGCCCTGCTGCCGCATATGCCTTGCCGATCAAAGTCGATGTAACCCTGCATGGCTTTGATGGCAAGGTAGGGGCTTTTAGGGACGAAGCCGTGGATGGAGACAAATAGCTCGCAAGCGTCTGTTCTATTCTCGGCATCGCCCGTAACCTCGTTCTTTATAGCCCTGAACATAATAATGCAGGTATAATGCAGGTCTGTGGCGTGAATACTCGTGCGGTATAAGGATGCTGCCACGACCTACACACCTCTTGATGTAGGTCAGAAAAGAAAGGGAGTTTGCGTCGTGAGGGCTGTGTGTTATGCTTGACACATCGCTCGTCCATCTTATTCTCAGGACGAGCGTTAGGTTTATCTTGCGGCCAGTCTATTGTTAGTTGGGCTACCGCAGCTCTCATGACTTCCACCAGATCGGCGTGTACCGAGGCAGCAAGAGGGGGAACACAATCTAACTCTCCTGCTTCGATACTAGTTATGTCTACATCCTCAGATGCAGAACATTGCCGAACCGGACTCCCTCTCTGAGCGGGAGAACCGCAGTGCGTGCTCCCGACTCAGCAGAGAGAGAGGTGGAAGCCACGGAGGGTAAAGAGAAGCCGGAGCATGTCTCTTCAGCCTCCCTGACATCCATCTGCGAGCCCCACGAGCAAAGATTCCGCTCTGCCTCGCAGAAGTGGGACCATCACCACGCGGAGCTCGCACCTGGCCGTGTTTATCAAACAGTGCCAAGCGGGAACGGAGCGTACGCTGTGGTAAAAGTGCACAGGCTTCACAGTCAGCTCCCTCGAGCGCTGACTGTGCATGCTCCGCTCCGACAGACTACACACACATCATGCGAATCATTGCTCGTAATAAAACGCGAACAAGGAGGAGCACAAGATCTGAAACTTTTCTCTGACATGTTAGCAAACTGGCTAACCAAACACACTTCTTTTACAGAACACACTCAGCTTCTTTTAACTAGACACACACACTACACACAGAGCCGTTGCTGAGAAGAAAAGAGCTGAAGTTGACTGTTTCGGATGTCGTTTTATACCTCCTGGTCCATACGTCATCTATGACGTATCGTTTCACTACTGGACGATGTTGACACACGTGCTCAGTTGCCATGGCGATGCAGTGCGAGTTCCCTCGAAGGGAACAGGAAGCGCCTGAGCTCAATTTTGAGTGTCATGCCAAGGCTGTGAATACTTATGTACATGTTCTTTTTTATTTTTTAATAAATTTGCAAAGATTTCAATCAACTTCTTTCACGTTGTCATTATGGGTATTGTTTGTAGAATTTTGAGGAAAAAGATGATTTAATCCATTTTGGAATAAGGCTGTAACAAAACAATCGTTGATCCGGAATCACTGTATGTTCCTGTTTTTTTTTACACTAAGGGAGTCCATTATTTCCTATGGTGTGACAAAAACGTTGCTGATGCTGAAATGTGCAACATTCATGTATTTTTATCTGTTTTAAATAGTATATATCGGATCCAGTCATCGAGAAGTGAAGGTTCCCGAGTCTGCCTTGACAGCAGCACATATGCGCAAGCGTCCCGAGCTCATAGCACGATATCTCATCAAATTTATCTTCCCAGAGGATGTACTGGTACGCAGTAACGTCTACGGGGCTCGAACTGGCATGGATCCCCTTGACCATAACAAGATATCTGCACTCCGGGTCAGTGAAATGCGGGAAAGCCATGAAACTGAAATCAGTTTGCATTACAAGTTTTTTTCCCCTAACGCATAATGAATTCAATTCACATTTTGTCTTCAAATAGATATTGCAAATTTCTAAAAAATGTTAAAAGTGTAAAGTTCCATTCTTTTCTTATCATTTTCCTAACATTGCATTTGGAACGTTCAGTCAAATACACATTTTTACTTCAATAAAGTCATTATTGAATGAAATTGTGTTATGTAACTGGAGATGTTGCATTATCAATGATGGAATCAAACATCATAAGGTTCAGAAATGGATTGTTTTGATTAGAATCAGATTGCATGCCTAGTCATGGAGTGTCTGTCTGTCTGTTCTTCAGAGCACCTGTCAGAGCATTTTCCCTGGATGAAGCTGGAGGAGGATGGGTGTGACTGGAAGGTTTGCGTTGGTGCTATAAACAGCACCATCCGCAAGTGTCGATTTGAGCGGAAGATGGGCATAAAAAGAGGAAAATGCTAGCGCTAACAATCCGTAACAGATTTGTGATTCAACTTGAAAAAAACATTTTATTTTGTAACACAAATATTAAAACTTTATAACGGAATAAAAATCTGTATATTTCTTAGATAAATTCTGTATAACACCACAGAAACTGATCTGTACATGTCATCTGTATTTGAGATAATCAAAGTGAATTAAACAGATATAAGCTTGGCAGTCAGTAGTGCTGTGCATAAAGTGTTTATTTGTCACATTGTGGATTTAATAACATAAATCCGTAGAGGTTGACGAACGCAGCTTCACTTCCACGGACACCAACCTGAAATAAATCACAAATGCTGAGGTGTATCAAATTGATTTTTGACAATCATCTTATCGATCAAAGATTGAAGCAGTACCAAGATCAGAGAACAAAATCACCTTTTCTGGCAGATGTGCGGGATTTCAGCTTTTTTTCCTGAGGTCTTTGGTAATGTTGTTGATCACTCCCACACACATTGCCCACGTCACACCTCTCAGCTGACATCGTACTGTGGGTACTCTCCGCAAGAAACTCTGAACACAAACACGAGTAGAAGATGTAACACTATGCAGTTCGAGAGCTTGACTGAAGCAAGCGATAGATTATGAATTAAATTCCAAGAAACTGTTATAAATCATTTTATTCAATACGTTTTTGAAATGTTATTCGGGCTTATCTTTAATCCTGACAAACATTGATAAAGAGAGAAAGGTTATTGACTATTGCTCTCAAATACACTTGAAATTTTTAAGCGTGATGCTTAATGTAATCTTATTCAGGTATCAGTGTTTGATGAACGTCAAATGGCTTTTATATATCTGTTTTATGACAGCAACCATATTAGGGATGCTATGATCCAACATTTTTCTTCCTATACCTGAGATTCAGTATCGGCCGATACATGTACTAGGTAAATTTCTGATTTACATTATAAACTGTATGCACTATGCAAGGCATCATGCTCAACTTGTACAATTATTTCCTAACGCTGTAAAACTAAATAAACAATTATTTACAAGTTTAGTGAAATATTTATTAAACCAGCATCAGTGCAACAATAGCAAAAAATACCTTAAAGTTAATTATCTTAAACTTGACTTTCAAAATTATACTGCAAACAGGTAATAAACATCCAAAATAAATGCAGCTAAATAAAAAACGCTTCACTAGCTTGGTAAACGTGTCCAAATAAAAAATTGATGACATATTTATTTGACAGTCATTTAAACAAAAGTTTTGTTACCTTGCAGTCCACTATAGTTTAAAACTAAGAATGCCCCAGAAGGCGGTCCAAAAACTTTGTACAGTGCATATGTAATAGCCACAATTTTATAGACTAAAGAAAGTTCTAATCAAACTGTCTAATCTAATATTTAATGTAGCTGAAAGGGTATATATGTTACGCTTTCCATAGGTAATCAGTAATATTTCAGCCTTTGCTGATGCGCCAACCCTGACTCTGTGTTCCCATCAAACGTGAATGAAGCTTTAAAGGGGTCATATTTTCCAGTGTCTTTGGTGTGCTACAAGTTTCCCATGCATGTGGGCGGTCTTGTAAATCTCATTGAATCATCACTGGCGCAGCCTAATGTTCTGAATATGGTGAGAGAACCTACATTTCGAGTCAAATGACCTCTTTAAGAGAGTGATTTACATGTTGAGTCAATGCAAAGACATGATAGGACATCGCTCGGCACGATTCGCGCAAATGAGTCGACGCGATTGAGGCGTGTAAACGCATGATTCGCATGAGTTGAAGAATCTGAACTTTGCCTAAAATTCGGGCCGTGTTAACCAATTAGGAGCTTCCTTTAGTAGTGACGTGATTATGACATAGCGAGCGGTGGCAGAAATCCGAATCAACAATGGAGGACAAAATAATCGTTGCTGTATGTGGATACCTGGAGCTGTACGATACATCTTACTTTTGTCGAAATAGGAATAAAAAGGTAAGTTGTAAAATTGCTGCTTTACTCAATTTGGGATATATATATACATGAGACTGGAGCCGCCTGGCAGAAGCCCCTCCCATGACGCAAATTCGATTTTGTTGAGAAGTGAATTTCATGCGAGAGTAAACGCAAATGTTCAAGCGTCCAATTAAGCGTTTGGTGGGAACGGTCTATGACTGGATCGTTTTAATGGCTGTAAGAAGTGACGTTATGAGCACTTGTTTCCTTTGGCTGGTCTGTGCCTGGGCTTAAAAAAAGAGACCTTTTAAAATCCATTTTATGTGCTCTTACTTTTTTTTCCTTAATTCTAATTTAGGACTGTAAGAGTTCAATTTTTTTTTGTATTCAAATGAAATTTTAGTAAAAGTGTGTCTATTACACTGAAATCATGCAACTTAAAATATTTAACAACATTTAATTAAAATCTTAAAAAAAATGTTTTATTATTTGCTTATTTCAATGATGTTGAATGAAAGAAAAAACAATTTTTAATTATGTCGAAATTACAGAACAAGGAATGCATTTGATCTTGCGCAAAGCGAATGAACAAGCCGCTAATAAAGCTGACTCCCCATATTATCCAATTCATTGAACATAGGCTAAACACTCGAGTCTGCATGTGATTATAATGTTAACATTATTTTACATGTTCTTTTCGAGGAAATGCAAGAGTTATGCTAGGAGGAAAGTCAGCTCAATATTCGTGAACTCCATCAGAGGAATCTGCGTGATCTCTGAAGGGCAGACAGATAACAGTGCCACGCAATCATGTTTATTGAAGCGCTTTTTTCTGCAAAACATTATAATTAAAGGAATTTTAAAGTTTTGTGAATCTAGAAGCTGAGACACTCATCTCAGTTTTATTCTGTGTGCTCAAGATGCATTTACAGGTCATTCTGACATCAAATAATGTAAATCCGTCTTTCATGCATTGAATTTTTAATATTATAATTACGCTATTGTTAAAATAACTGTTTGTAGCTTTAGATCATTATCTACTTTTAGGTTTAATGCCTTCCTTCCAAAATTCTGTCTGCGTTTTCCAAAACCAATAGAGTATGGTTAAGCATGGCTCCAGTGAAATAATAATAGCCACTTTGATATGACATAATTTGCATCAAAACCTACCATTTCCCTCCTTGAAAACACCCCCACAACTTGTCTGTCAAGTGGTCAGTTCTGAGCTCGCTTCAATTGGCACAAAGGAACACATGCCAAGATCTGACCTTAAATTTACACACTTCGCTCCTCATACACTTTTAAACTGTTCACAATGCTTTTTTTCAAACGTTTTGTTTTAGTATGTTATTTAAAATGTTTTTTAAACAAAATTCAAATGTTTTCATTGTCGACTAGCAGGAGCTTTACCGTTTAAACTAGACAACTAGGGACAACTACTCTACTTCAGTTCCAATTCAACTGACCCGGTGAAAATCGTGTTTACCTCGAATTGCTTCTATTGTTGGGGTCGAGCTGCTTGATGCCTTTGTCTGGATTGCCTGTGACGGCACTGCAGGACAGATTGCTGTTAGAGAAGAGAGAATGGAGAACCGGAACCAGGGCTTTCTGGGGCTCTGACTCTTTCAACGCTTCCTTATACACAGACAGTGGGATCCACACTTTCCGCATGGCGCTCCCGATCATCACTGAAGAACAGAAGAGCCAATCACACATCGGAACTGGTTATATATTGAGCTATAGGGACAGTGACATGAGGGAGATTTGAGTGTATCATATTTAAGAGCCCATTTTATACTTGAATGAATTTGCAATTTTGGATGGAATATTCCTTTATCATTTACCTGATCTTCTCGTCATTACAAACCTATAGGGCTTTCTTCAGCAGAACACAAAGATGAATTGTTGAAGAATCCTGGTAACCGAAAAATGGCGGTCCCCATTGACTTGCATTGGTTTTCGGTCTGCATGATAGAGCTAAACGGGTACCACCATTGTTTGGTTACCAACGTTCTTTAAAATACCTTTTGTGCTTTCAAGAAGAAAATCATTTAGGTCTGAAATGACAAGAGGATGAGTAAATGACAACACATTTAAAGGGATAGTTTACCCCAGAATGAAAATTCGGTCACGAATTACTGACTCTAGTTGTTCAAACCTGTATACATTTCTTTTTTGGTTGATCACAGAGACAGATTTTTGCATGAATGCTTGCTACCAAACAGTTTGGACCTCATTGACTGAACTGTTATAAGTTTTACATGGATCAAAAGAAGAAGAAAGATGCACTTTCTTTCAAATTTTCCGCATTTGCATTGTTTATGCAGGTAGCTCTAAAGTCAAAGCCGTAACGCAGCACTGAGTTCCCTCAATAGGGACACTCATTATTCACCAAACACATCACACGACTTTGGCGATACCTTTAAGCTAATATCCTACCTTTCTTATCCACATCAGTCTCAAGCGTGACCACCTTTCTGAAAATCTCTGATTCACTGTGATCTCCGTCTCCCTCCAAGCCTTTTCTCCTCTTCTGCTTATTCTCTGAATCTTTGGACAGCTGAGAGCTTATCTTCATCACCTTAGATGGCTGCGGATCGTCCGCTTCTGCTGTAAACATCGCACCTCTCAAGAGCTCAGATGTTTGGGCAGCAGGATCAGGAGTCTGTGACTGGCGCTTGGATCCATTAGTACGACCCCGTCGACCGCGTCCTTTCCCCGGCCTTTCCCTCTGCCACCACCACATGGTCTGGCTGGCTGAAGATTACTGTCCTTCACCTGAAGATCTGCCCTGCTCTGCCCTTGCTGAACAGCGCTTCGTTTCCAGGGAGGAATCCACGGTGGGTTTCTTTGTTTGGGCGGACCGAGACGTTGGGCCAAAGCACAGGATAGATGCTCTCCTTCAGTGGGTACCTTTGACTGTCTCTGAGAATGACATTTTCACCTAGTCAAAATGCTTGTAATGTATAAAGGTGCCAGAGATGATACATATCCCGGTAAGTGGTTTAAAATAAAATTTCTATTTGGGCAGATTGCTGAACTCCTTTCAAGTCTCTGGGAGTGATACGATCACATTGTATTATAAACTGAGCAAAATAAGTCATTAATTGTCAAATCAAATGTAATCGTTGATTTCGGCCCAAACATCATGACACAAGAGCTTCCAAAATTTTTGCTCCCATGAAGAAAACACCCTCATGCTTTTAACAGATGTGTAAAATGTTACAGCAATAAATGCAAATAAATCAAGCAGAAAGTGTTACAGTGTGGAAAACATGCCAATATTAATTGTCAAAACGAAAAGATAAAAAAACATGTGCTAAAATAAATCAAGCTGACAAACCTTTGGACCACTGTTGAACCTTGCTGAACTCCTTTGATACCTTTGCTTCAAGTTATTCAACAGAAATGAGTGACATCAGTAAATGCATCATCACTTTGTCAGGCAAATGTCAGGTATAAACAGTGCATCTTTACAATACCTCGTGTGACATTTGTCTGTCAATCTTCTGTTCAAGCCTCTCCACTGCTGCATGCAGGAACTACAAGTCAAACAAATCTTATTTCAGTCTGTCCATAACAAACAAAAATCAGCTACTCATGAGTACGTTTACACGATGAAAGACGAAAAAGTTGTTCCTTTGCCTCTTTGAAAAGTTCCACACGGACACATTAGCATTAACAATCTGCATTTAAATGGATCTTGAAAACTATGCATGGCAGGCCAGTGGATGGCACTGTTGCACTATAAAGAAACCCTACGTGCCTGCCTACATACGGATACCCATTTTTAAAGCTAAAGGGCTTTTAATACACTTTGTCAGAGTTTATGCACGTTTATAGTTTGTGTAAATAAATACTACGTCGCAGCTGGTTGAAGTGGTGCAGTAAGTATACTTTTTCTATAGAAATGATAATGGGTATCAGCATCAAGGTCACCATTATTAATGGGGAATACTCGGGGATGCCTACAGACTGAAATATGATTGTATAAATGAATCGCCAAAACGGATTAAAAGTTTGCCGATTTTAGTTGAAAAACGTCACAAAAAATCGGCCACTCGGTTTTAACTTGATCAGAAGTTCTTACCTTACAATAGTTCAGGATTTCGAGTAATATATTGTGCTGATCCTCCCCAACAACAGATTTGCTCTGAAGAAGAAAGCTGGGATGAGATACTTTTGATCTATGTAATTTAAATTATTCTTAACTGGTGCTTTTATTTCATTAATTTTTGATTGAATGAGATGAATCCCTACTCATTTACTAAATTATTCCCCATTTATCTTTTTATGTCTGAATAGTGCCAACATTATACAATCATTAAAAATAAGACCCAACAATCCTGGACAGGTGTATTTGGGAATACAGGAGGCTCCATGGCAGCTAAAGGACTGATTGAAGTTTGCGGCCCTAACATCTCTACGGGCGCTGTGGCTGAATCAGACAGTGGTGGAGGCTGGTAACAAGGATGCTCCTTAGCAGGAAGTGCTTCATTCATACCCTGAGAGAGAGAAATGGAGAGAGAGAAATGGAGAGAGAGAGAGAGAGAGAGAGAGAGAGAGAGAGAGAGAAACAGAAACCTTCAAAAAACAGCCAAAGACTGGGACCCCTTCCCTGCCAAAACAACAGCCTGAAGACCAGAGCACCACCCCTGCTGCCTACACCCCCCACCCGGCATATGCAACAGAACTCCAGCAGCCTAAGCTATGCCCAGACAGTGAGCAGAAACTCCACACCGACATCTGCACAAGCTCCATCAGGCGAGCTAAAAGACATCTATCAGATGCTGAACCTGATCTGCTCACACCTACTGTCTTAAGACACAATCTGCAATAAATAAATAAATACCTTATGGATAACAAAGCATTTACCATATCATGTTGGAATATTCAAGGCCTGAGGTCATCTGCTTTTGGACTGAAAAGCAAAAACATAGACTTCAGCTCTGAAACAAAAAAATCTGACATCCTCATCCTACAGGAGACATGGAGTAGAGGAGACGGACCCACTGGTCGCCCTACAAACTACAGAGAATTCATCATTCCATCCGTCAAACTGCCTGGTGTCACACAGGGAAGAGACTCAGGCGGAATGCTGATCTGGCATAAGTCCGAATACGCCCACTCAATAAAAATGATTAAAACTGGCCAGTTTTACACATGGATAAAATCAACAAGACCATCACTTCAACAGATAAGAATATCTTCCTGTGTGCAACCTACATCCCTCCAGCAGAGTCACCCTACTTCAATGAGGACAGTTTCACGATCCTGGAAGAGGAGATCAACTACTTCCAGTCACAGGGCAATATTCTGATCTGCGGAGACCTAAATGCCAGGACAGGCGAAGAATCAGACTCAGTTCACTCCAAGGGAGACAAACACATTCCAGGAGGAGATGTCCTTCCCACACCTACTCACACACAAAGACTAAACTACGATAAAACAACAAACAAAAATGGATTAAGACTTCTCCATCTTTGTCGCACACTGGGTCTGTACATGGTCAATGGTAGACTACGAGGAGATTCATACGGTAGGTACACCTATAGTTCTAAGCTGGGTAACAGTACGGTAGACTATTTCATAACGGATCTGAATCCTAACTCCCTCAGAGCGTTCACAGTCAGCCCACTATCCCCATTGTCAGATCACAGTAAAATCACTCTCTACCTCAATAGATCCAAACCTAACACAGAGGCATCAAAACAAACTCACCTCCATACCCTAAAACAAACATTCAGGTGGAAACAAAATTGCGAAGATACATACAAAAGCATAACTCGTGAACCAAAAATTCAAAACCTACTGAATAAATTCCTAGATACCCCATTCCCACACAATAATGAAGGTGTAAATTTAGCAGTAGACAGGATTAACCAAATTTTTACAATATCTGCAACGCTATCTAACCTAAAACCCACTAACACAAAACCAAACAAAAAGCCTGTAAAGGAGAAATGGTTTGATAAGGAGTGTAAAAACCTTAGAAAAGAAGTAAGAATTCTATCAAATCAGAAACACAGAGATGCTGACAATGTAAACACACGCCAACTCTACCATGAAAAAGTTAAACAATATAAGGACACACTAAGGAAGAAAAAGAAACAAGATACACAAAACCAGTTAAAAGCAATTGAAGAATCTCTAGAAACAAATCGCTTCTGGGAACATTGGAACACACTTAACAAACCCCACCATGAAGATCTTCCCATTCAGAACGGAGACGTATGGATAAAGCACTTCTCTAACCTCTTTAGTAAAATAACCAAGAATCAAGAACAAACTAACCTACACAACAAACTAGGCACTCTGGAGTCAACAATTAAAGATTACCAAAACCCTTTAGACTATCCAATTACACTCGCTGAGCTAGGCCAAAATATACCAAAACTTAAATCCCAAAAAGCAAGCGGTATCGACGGTATCCTAAACAAGATGATTAAATACGCAGACCAAAAACTTACACTCGCCATCCTCAAACTGTTTAATATCATCTTAAGTACAGGAATATTTCCCACAATCTGGAACAAAGGTCTCATAACTCCAATCCATAAAAGTGGAGACAAATTCGACCCTAATAATTACCGCGGAATATGTGTAAACAGCAACCTAGGTAAACTCCTCTGTAACATTCTTAACAGCAGACTTCTCCAATATCTAAACAACCAAAACATCCTGAGAAAATGCCAAATTGGTTTCCAACCCAAATACCGCACATCCGATCATATATACACTCTTCGTACCTTAATTGACAAAGAAACAAACCAAAAGAAAAGAAAGCTCTACTCATGCTTTGTTGACTTCAAAAAAGCTTTTGACTCAATCTGGCATGAGGGACTTTTTCTTCAGTTGATTCAATGTGGCATCGGAGGAAAAACCTACGACATCATCAAATCAATGTACACCAATAACACATGTGCAGTTAAAATTGGCAACAAGCAAACAGACTTTCTCTCCCAGAGTCGTGGAGTGAGACACGGCTGTAGTCTAAGTCCTACACTATTTAACATTTACATGAATGAACTAGCTGGAGCTCTAGAACAGTCACCAGCACCTGGTCCGACCTTACAAGACACCGAAGTGAAATGCCTCCTGTTTGCAGACGATCTGGTGCTGCTGTCACCCACAAAAGAGGGTCTACAGCAACATCTGGACACCCTGCACACTTTCTGCCAAACCTGGGCCCTATCGGTTAACCTTAAAAAGACTCGAGTCATGATATTCCAAAAAAAGCCCAGTAGCCTAAACCAACATAACCGTTTCAAACTAAACAACGTGCCCCTAGAACACACCAAGAACTACACATATCTTGGTATAAACATAAGTAACACCGGAAACTTAAACAAGGCTGTAAATGACCTGAGAGACAAGGCACGAAGAGCCTTTTACGCAATCAAAAAGAATATCAAAATTGACATCCCAACCGTAATCTGGCTGAAAATAATACAATCAATTATAGAACCGATCGCGCTGTATGGAAGTGAGGTTTGGGGTCCTCTCGCCAACAAAGAGTTCAGCAGATGGGACAAACACCCAATAGAGATTCTGCAAACAGAAATGTGTAAAAACATTCTACGGGTACAGAGAAAAACTCCAAACAACGCCTGCAGAGCAGAATTAGGACTGTATCCTCTGATCATTAAAATACAAAAAAGAGCTTTAAAATTCTACACGCACCTTAAGAACAGTGACACAGACACACTCCATCACAAAGCCTTAAGACATCAAGAGCTGAGCCCAGAGAGAAACCCCTTCACAACTAACTCTACAACCCCAAACATGCCCAAGACGACCCCAAACCCCAGCCAGACTAAACCAAATGATCAAAAGACAAAAAGAGAAATATCTCCAACACTGGACTGAAGCAACAGCTCAGCAAAGTAAACTGGACATGTAAGCATGTACAGACTCAGCGATCACCAGCTCACTGTAGAGACGGGCAGACACAGACAAACCGAGACACCGAGAGAAGAGCGACTGTGTCCACACTGCACACACAATCAAGTGGAAACAGAGATGCACTTTCTCCTCTCCTGTCCCAACTACACACACATCAGAGAAACATTCTTCCCCCAGTTTACAAACTTACACAAAGACTTTGACCAGTTTCAACAAAAGGACAAGATCTCATACATACTGGGAGAAAACTCAAGAAGCTCAAACCTGGCCGCAAGATATGTCAAGTCCTGCCTTTTCTGTTTATATTGAGATGTTTATATATATATATTTTTACTTATAGACTTTTAATTCTCTTCCATCTTAATCTGTATTGGTGCATGTTTTATATTAGAGAGAGAGAGAGAGAGAGAGAGAGAGAGATAGATAGAGATAGAGATAGAGATAGAGAGAGAGAGAGAGAGAGAGAGAGACTACCATGAGAACACAGCACTCTGTTTGCTGAACTCAAAATTGTTTTTTTGATGCACATGAATGTATTTCGGAAAACCACGTAACGAATTGCAAGCTAAATCTCTTAAATTTCCGCAGGAAAGTTTGATTGTTGCATATTGTCCACCATTCTCCATACATTGACAAAGCGGACTGACATATTTTAAGATTTTCACTCCAAATCTTTACAGTTCTCATTCTTACACAAATCACAGGCGAATATTCTGACTGAGTTGCTGTTATTCCATTAGACACTAACAGAATATTTATACAGCAAAAATAAAAAAGTCTTATAAAACTACAATTAAACTATTCTTCTGGTATACGTAGTATATTCCAAGACAACAGCCCTCTCTCTTTCTCTCAGCATGTCTGGCTTTTGTTAAAACTTGAAACTTTGTATTAGCACCTATTGTATTATTGCTCCTGTATGACCTATCGCTTCTTGCTCCCTGAACTCTCTATAAGTCGCTTTGGATAAAATCGTCTGCTAAATGTAAATGTATTCATGGGCTCTTGATGATACGATATTAATTATAAAATATCGCAAAATCAATGAATTGTGTTTTTTCACACAATAGTTTATATTTCATATAATAGTGCATATAACAACTTTAATAAGCATCCTAAACTTGTGTTATGTGACTAAATTGGAGTCAAATCGGTTACACCATTTGACATTTCCATTTAAAATCTAATTTTACAGTAATGGAAGTCTATGTAAGCATATATGGTTAATACTCATTTCTCTAATAATGATGTATTATAAGTGTATTCCTGGGGTCAAACCACTTGACAAGCATTGTATACCTAAGAATACTTGAACTGATTTAAAGAGAGTTATTCATTTTTGGATACAGAAAATAAGTTTTTAAAAGTAAGAATTTCAAAGGAGACAATTAGTGGGTGTGGCTTTTCACTGCGAATTGATTGGATGTGTAAAAACAGCTGTTGCATGGATTTTGAGATGAAACTGGGAGCAGACTGAAGGGGAGGAGTTGACGGATGATCCGGCCAAGCCGTCTAATTTTCATCATTTGAGATGGAAAGTCATTTCAGGGGGGGAAGTGCATTTCCTGATTTTAACTGAAGATTATGAGGGCACATGAATTTTAAAAAGAAAATGACCCACAGTGATAATCTATTTACTGCAATATTTCATGAAAAAATAAGAATTGTCAATTTTTATTTCACAGGGACTTTAATGTAAGATTGCACCCAACAAGCCGCTAGGGTGTTTTATTGAGAGTTTCACTTTTTATAAACAAGATAAATTATTTGGCATCAGGTTTGTACGGTTACACAACATTGACATTTTTGCAAAGCATGTCTCAAAATAAGTTAAAACCAGAAATTGCAGACTTGGACGTCAGAAAAGAGGATGCATGCCAGCAATTCGAAAAAGTATTTAAAAATGTTAACCTATTCTATTTAATAAAACCATAGGGACACAAACAATTGGAGTCATTGACCCATACACAAACACAGACATACCCTGCCTGCTGCACTGCACTCAGGATTCCTCTTTGGTCTCTTTCCATCCAGAAAGTTCTGTCTCATCTTACTGTGTCCTTTGAAACTCCCACTTGACAATTGCCTCTCAGGGTGTGCAACATTCTCCCAGTTATCTGTGAAAGAAACAGGGCAAGATTGTAATTGCTTAGATAACAGGATATCAAACCGAGTTTTTAAGGGCTAAATAAATAGAAATTAAATAATAAATAGAAACATTTTAACTTAAATAACATAGTTACTAAATTGGGACATTTGGTCAAGACACTTGGTAACTTGCCAGACATTAGAAATATGCACCATGGTGTAAGTGAAATATTAACCGTGTTTTTGGCAGATTGATTGATTACCATAAACCTCAGTTTTAAAGCAAATATCAACTATGGTTACTCTAGTAATACCAATAATTTTAAGTCATTGATAACGTCTCTAACGTTACTAGGCTAGAAATACCTGACAGACTGATAAAAGGCAAGTCAGATCTGTGAATTGTTTAGCAAAATTGATTTGCTGACGTCGATTTGTTTATTTCGTAACTCCATGACATTTGAGTAATCCCAGCTCATTCCTCTCAAGTCCTGGGAAACTTAAATGATAATCGCCAAGTCAAGTGAGCTATTTTATGTAGTTACACGCCGTTTTGCTTTTGCTCGCTTAGTGTTGCGCATCTATCGTTACAGACAACGCTTGCATTGGAAGCACAAGTCAAACTCTCTCTCTCGTGTTTGTTCTTCTCCAGGTAGAAACACCGGATGAGTCTGAGAGTTCATCTTCATCCTCCTCACATTCAGAGGACTCGACAGGAGCAAATATACTCAGATCTGCTTCGGTGGGCGCTTTAAGATCCTCATCTTTAAGCTCGACAACTATGTAGTGGCTGGTAGCTTCATCGTCCTCGTCGCCGTTGAACAAAGTTTGTGGACGAGAAACGGCACCAGCATCATGCATATCCTTCAGCATGAGTGAAAAAGGGCGAAATCTGTTTGATCCTCGCCGAATTAACTACAAAACACACGTGCATTCATGGAAGTGCTTACGTCGCAATGTTTGCTTGCTTGCCTTGTAGGAGTGGGCGGATCAATCTCGAAATAGTGATCTTCCGGATAATTACATTTGATCTGATAAAAATGCTAACACACCTTGATTATTTGTTTAATAAGAGTTTTTCCCGTTATTTAGCATGACAAATAATAGCTGTCAGAAGCTTTCGGGGAGAGTACGCATTTTGTTTGCAAATAGCTGCGTTGGATAGGAACTATTTCTTCCTCCGCGGTTCTCTCACAGTCCACATTCATATAACACGTTACTTTAGTCAGAACCCTAGAGCATCGGAGTTCCTTAAAAACAACTACAGAGTCACGTGTTATGTTAAGTATTATCAGTGACTGTTATTTAAATTGTATTTTATAAATTTGTTGTGTTGTGAATAATAATATTTTAAAAGACCAATTTATATTTTACGTTTGACGTCATTACTGACAGCATGGTCATTTCACAACTTTAAAGGGTTACATCACCCAAAAATAAAAATTCTATCATCATTTACTCACCTTTATGTTGTTCCAAATCTGTTCTGATGAACACGGAGAAATATGGTTGGAAGAATGTTTATAACAAAACAGATCTTGCCCCCTATAGACTCTCATAGTAGGAAAAATTACTTTATCATTCTGTTGAACACAAAAGAAGACAAATCTTTGCAAACAGTTCTGGGGCACTTTTGACTACCCTTGTATTTTTTCCTACTATGGGAGTCAATGGGGGGCAACATCTGTCTGGTTATAAACATTCGTCCAAATATCTTTCTCTGTGTTCATCTGAGAGAAATGTATACAGAATTGGAACAACTCGAAAGCGAGTAAATGATGAAAGGATTTCATTTTTGGGTGAAGTATCATTTTACGTAAACTGACCATTTACATCTTGAGTTTAAGCACGATGCCATTACCCTGTCTGAATCAGAATGAGACAATTTCCTTATTTTTTTTATAGAATTTTGGTATAACAATATCCTAACACTAGTGTGGGCTTTTTATGGTGACGCATGATGCTCATACTCCATGTGCTGTGTATACTATTTGTAGAATTTTCTCCAGGGTTATCAGAGACTCGCATTTATTCACGTTATTTGAATGTGGTAAAGAAAAATGATTTAAAACTCACTGTATTATATAATTTTATTCTGAGCCTAACAAAACTGCATTTTTCCAGTTGCTTACAATGGGATCCTGTTTGGTGACAGGGGCTATGCCTGCAGGCAGTACTTCATGACGCCATTCCCCGACCCAAACCCTGGACCACAAACCCGTTACAATGCAGCTCTAGCCAGTACAAGGCCACGCATTGAAATGACCTTTGGCCAACTAAAGGAAGATTTCAATGTCTTAAGCGTCTGAGGGTTGCACCTGACAGGGCCTGTGACATTATTGTTAAATGTGCCATCTTCCACAATATTGCCACCATCAGAAAGGAGAGGACCCCTGTGGTGGAGGTGCAGCCTGATGATGACCTCCAGCCAGTGCACTTGGACCAACCTAGTGGCAGAGCTGCACGGGACAGAATTGTGGAACACCATTTATGAATTCTTTTTTTTACACATGCACTTTCATTAAATGAATAATAGAAGACAAGACAACATGCTTAGTTCATGGAGTTTGATTTCAATTGATATTATATTATATTATTGTTCATCTTTTGCCTGCAATAAGATATATATAGTTATCCAAGGGTAGCAATAGTGCTCTTTGTGAACAATAGTGTTTTAGCACTTACTCGGAAGTTCCTTTTGAAGCAACTCAATCTCTAGTGCCAGTTTTTTCTTCTTTAAGGTGTCAAGTTCAATTCTCCCCTTAATTTTTGTTTTTTTAAGAGCAAAATACTCAATTTTATGTTGAAGATTCCGTTTATATAGGGTACGGATATCCCCCTGGGCCATTAAAAAAAAAAAAAAAAAACTCAACACAAGCCTCATGCAACAGAAACAGGAAAAGTAGACTGCCCACCACTGTATCACTTTGTGCTGTAGGCCTGTCTGTAGGCGTTTCCTCCTGCAACTCATATTGCAGGAGGAAATAATATGTATACACCTATAAATTAAATAAAGTTATTTGTGCACTTACAAGTACTTCCTCCAAAGGACAGTCATCTGAGAGGGTTTCTTCACTGTCCTGTGTAAAAGAAAAATGGGAATTACAAAGTGTTGCACTTTCTGTCCTTTTGATGTAAAGTTAGAAATGTCCACTTAGAAAGCCACCACTTTCCTGGGAACAGGTAAATTGTTGCTATATTATGTAAAACTACACAAAAGAGGAGAACTCAATGGCATTACAATACACTTGAAGATAATATGATCAATGACAAATTGCAAAATATTTTACATTTGTTATGCAGCTTTCACCTTCACAAGTCAAAGCTATTGACTCAATATTTATCTGTTGAAATGACTGTACAAGCCATTTGGATTATAGACAATTTAACGCAGCAACAAATTATTTACGAAAATTTAAATATATATGAAATATGAAAATATAAAAATAAGACTATATACTGTAATAACAAGTGATATAACCATAACATGGAACACTTACGCATTTAATTTGTCTGCTACTTTTTCCAGCCCTCTCCCCTGGCGTTTTAATTATTTTTTCAAATTATTACCGGAAGCATACCCTTCCAGTAATAATTCTTGCTCTGCTGCGTTGAAAAACTGAGCGCGCTCTTTTGCCATGTTGTGCAGCCAATAGCAGCGCTGCTGATCAATGTTTCTACTATCGATTCATATCCCCTTTTAAACCAGTGCAAGAACGCGCAATTATCTCAGATAACTCAATCCAGCGATACTAATCATAAGCGGGAGGTGTGTTCGAAGAACCCAATTAGCCGGATCATGATTAGCACGATGATGTCATCTTGGATGTGTCATTTGATCTCGGATGTAATAAGCGACGTACGAAGAACGGGCCCCAGGTCTGGTTCTCTCTCTCGTCCTTTGCTGTTGTCGCTCCTCCTTTTATGCTTCCACTGCTCCTCCGTGAAGGATGCGAGACCATTGCAACGCGCCCTGTACCCACTCTGCTTGTCCAGTGCAACGCGCCCTGTTCCCACTTTTTAAAATTTTACTTTGAGAAACATCTCTGTGTCCATAGAAAAAGTCAATACGGATAAAAGTTTTGTTTACCTCCATACAGGTTTGGAATGAAACGAGGGTGAATAAATGATTAAATAACTTTCATTTTGGGAGACCGGTTCATTGAACACTCTTATAGAGAATATCTAATGTAATGTCTAATTTTGCAATGTTGATCATTTGACAAAGTGAAAGCTAAAACATAGATTTTTGTACAGTTTTTATGTTTGATGTCAAACTGCATTATGTTTTCAAATTCATGTTAAAGAAAATATATTCCACACATCCTTGTGAACCTTTAACCAAATATTTATTTGTGTTGATATAAAAATCCGTCACAGTGGACTCGTATCATAGTAGAACAATAATTGAAGACTGAGCAATATGTTCAACACCTAGAGCAATGGGTACAAAAAAACATTAAAACATATGAGGTTAAAATAAGCATGCCAATGCATAAATCCTTGGCAATAAAGAATGTCAATCAAAAGCATTAAATATAAATCATTAATCGGTTGAAAAAAACATCATACAATGAAACCCTGGGCATGTACCACGTTACACCGTCTTTGTTCAGCCTGTAAGCAGTTTGCTACTTCTTCCCCTTGTCACTGCATCTATTTTTTAGGCACTACGTCTGGCAAAGATTCATTTATGCCCCACACACTGTCACCATATCCCCCAGGATGTCTTCTTGATTACGTGGAATAACAGATGTCAAAATGGTGAACTTTTTCAAAGGGCCAATGACTCTTTCCAAATGTATTCTTCTTACACTCGACAGTCTTCCTGGTGTGCCAGCTTCAGAAGCAGACAGCTGCTTGTTGACTTTTTTTATATATGGAATATGAAGAGTGGCTTGGTATGCCACAAGGTCCTCTCTAATCGGAAACCCCCGAATGGCCAGAATTTTATCCATTGGTTCAAGCAGTTCGAAGAAAATTTGATACAATCTCTTTGACAGAAACACTTCCACCCCAGCCTTGTGACAAAAAACAAACCGCCCCTGCTGGTGTTAACCCAACTAAATATTTAACAGTATGGCGATGCATTTAATTCGACCACATCTGCGTTTGATCCATCATACATCTAGGCGTTTCAATCAAAACCTCAATTCAGTCAATGAGACTACCTTTATTGTTTTTGAAAACATTTTGGCATTTTCGTGAGAACTGCATTCCTGGTCGGCCTATTTAATCATCGGCTTTAATATCTGTGCCATTATACGGATCCAGTTTCTTAAAATATTAGAGATGACGCTTTCTGTTACTGCAAACCTTAAAGCGATGTCCTTATTTCTTAGACCCAAGCACAGTTTCATCAACACAACTTCCTACTTTAGCCGGTTATTTTCCTCGTGGAGTGCGTAAGATTTTGTGCTCAGGTCAATGTACTCTATGATAAGCTGCTGGTGCTGGCCTTCGTGTTTATTGTAGATTTCTAGAGGAATCATGGCATCTTCTTAATCTGAGAGAAATAAATGCTATTATATAACTTCATTCCTTAAACATTTCAGCGTGCTAATGTTAAAGAATATCTATCAAGACTTCAGATGTAGCATGTATGCATGGTACTGCGCTCCCGCACATACCATATTACAGAAGAGTGCTGGGCAACGATTACATTTTTAATCGTCATCAATCGCATTACTTTTCTGTGATTAATCGCATTGTTAAGCATAAATTTCAATGATGAATTCAAAAGTAGTGTATTGTGATCTTTTAAATGAAAAGCACTGCTATAAGTGCAATAACAATGGATTTGCAAAAACTTTAAACAAATAATATGCTTTTTTACACTCTTCTTTAAAGGTAAAGGAAATACTGTTAACAACAGTATTTCCTTTACAGAAGGATTTGTATAGAAGGATATTTTAACTTAAAATATTTCTTGTAAATCTCAACTTAATCATGAATGTAATCAAATTAAATATAAAACCAAAGCTATATGCCACTGCCAGGGCATTAACGTTCTGTCTAGTTTGATATAGAAGTTATAATGATTACTGATTTTATTGCTAATCCATAAACTCTCTTTCGACACTTTCAACACATTGTAATGTGTACTGTATTTATCTTAAGATTTATCTTATCTTAAACAACAAAATTATTGTATGCTCCTTTTTCTTAACAATTCCTTGAGAGTGAGTGTTTTAGGCCCGTCCTTTGTTGTTTGATGATCATTATAAACAGATATCTTTATAGTGCTGCTGCCCCTATTAGTGCACAGTATCTTTTGCTCCTTACATTTTTTTTACATTTCCAATGTACAGTGAATCAGTTTATTACTGTATGTCACATGCTTTTGAACACCACACCAGACATACAACTTTGAAACAACACATCAAATGACATGACAGTATTGTGTAGAAATGGTTTTAACATATATCCACAATCCAATGAGCAGTCAAAAATATAAATCAGTGTCTATTTCAAGCATGGTATTAAATATTAATCGACTAATACAGAGATGCTGACACACATTTCAAGATTGAAGTACAGTGTAACATTTCGTTACACTGTACTTGTATATGTGTAATGACAATAAAGTTGAATCTAATCTAATCTAAAATGAATGGGAACTGGTCATAGTTTTCACTATTTTGACATGTTTACAAGTGCAACAGATTATTGGAACAGACATAAAAAGTGGGAGCGTCTTGTACCTTCCTCTGCAAATTTACTGGGTGTACAAAAACGAGCGACTGCAAGACTGTTATAACATATACTAATATAACACTTATATAAATTTGACCAAGCTTGCAAAATATATCCTTTACATCCCGGACATGAGCGTACCTTCAGTCATCAGAGAGTGCATCCAGCCTTTACAGTCTTATTTTGAAAAAAAAAGCGTTCGGGAATGAGTAAATTTTGGCTTATCTTGATTAAGATTAATCGACCTCTTCTAAATAACCCATGCTGAGATTTGAAATGTGTTTTCATCTTCAGTTTCACTCACATATGTTTGGAAGCTCATAAAACACACACGCAACTGACATCTAACAAATATTACAAAAAATAACATGTCAATTTGTTTATGTTTCTCAGAAATCACTTACTGCACTTTCAAGGGAGTAGATTACCTGTCCATTACGTCTGGAGCTTCTATATCCTGATCCTGTTCTGAATATTCAAACAATGTGGGAAAAAAGTCTGGACTTTCTGGATCCATAGATGCCTCCCCTGTAAGACAAACGTACTGTAACGTTACAAGTTTGTGTCATGTAAAGCATCCGAAAAATAATGTAAATGTCATTGTCACTGATATAACATGAACATGTATTTAGTTATTGTAGCAATACAAGTAGAAGTACCATCAGGCCACTGGTCCAAAAAAAACTATTTTTTTAAATGTTGTCGGATCTCAATATTCATTCTTAAGTTTCACGAATCTCTCCTTTCGTTATTTAGACACTGTAGTGGAGTATGCGAGGCGAGACCGTGGTTCGAGGCCGGTAAGTAATTGTTAATAAGCGCCAGTGGTGCGCGCACCGGCCTCGCATCACGTAGGAGATTGGGAGCATATAAAGGGAACACGCGACCGGACCGTCGAGGAGAGAGGACCGGGCCCGAGCTTGTGTGTACATGTATTTATGTTTTATTTGCCGGCCGTCGTCCGTGAGGGGCGGCCGGCTGTCTATTTATGTTTATGTTGTTTGTTAGCCGGCGGTCGTCCGTGAGGGGCCGTCGGCTGTTATATTCTTTATTAAATGTTTTAAATGTTTGCCGGTTCCCGTCTCCTTCCTGCCCTTTCATGAATCTTATTACATTGGTGCCGAAACCCGGGAGGAAGGAGAGACATGCTGTCGGAGAGCCCTCGCTGCTGAGGGGCATCGCGGTGCTGAGGAGTTCGGGCAGCGCGGACGAAGGGCGTCCGCCAGTGGCTGCCCGAGGCGGTGGTTCTGGAGCGAGGATTCGGGTGGAACGGAGAGCTCGCTGCCGTGCTCCTGGGCCGAGGTGGGATGGCGGCCGTCCAAGAGGGAGCGGAGGAGTCAGCGCCGTTGGCCGTGAGCCGGGATCCTGCTGCCAACAGCCATGATGGTGAGGAGCAGGAAACGGCGGACTGACTCGCTACCCCGGTGCCCTCACACGGAGGAGCCATCGCCAACCGCCAGGAGGCGGAGGAGGATCGGGCCGTCCACCGAACGTCCAGCACCACCGCATAGCACCGCGAGGAAGAGCCTCTCGGCTGGTTGAGGAACGAGCGGCAGCATGTCAGGGAACCGGACTATAATTTTTTTTTTTTCCTCTCTCCCCTCTCTTTTTCCGGTCGCTCCGAGGGCTCCCGTCTCCGTTGTCTCGTCTCGTCGCTGCATCACCCCGCCCCATCCCCCCCGAGGGAGGGGGAGGGAGCATGCACAGTCGCGGGGGTACCCCCCGGCCTGTGAGGGGCGATGGGGGTATGTAGTGGAGTATGCGAGGCGAGACCGTGGTTCGAGGCCGGTAAGTAATTGTTAATTAGCGCCAGTGGTGCGCGCACCGGCCTCGCATCACGTAGGAGATTGGGAGCATATAAAGGGAACACGCGACCGGACCGTCGAGGAGAGAGGACCGGGCCCGAGCTTGTGTGTACATGTATTTATGTTTTATTTGCCGGCCGTCGTCCGTGAGGGGCGGCCGGCTGTCTATTTATGTTTATGTTGTTTGTTAGCCGGCGGTCGTCCGTGAGGGGCCGTCGGCTGTTATATTCTTTATTAAATGTTTTAAATGTTTGCCGGTTCCCGTCTCCTTCCTGCCCTTTCATGAATCTTATTACAGACACATTTAGAGCTAAACTAGACCGTTAATGACATTGGCAGTACAGACACAACGGAGCATGAAATCCGGCCAACACCCTGTGCATTAAAAGCTAGGTTAGAATAGGGTTGCCAGCTGGTTTACAGAATCATCCTTAAACATAATACACAGCAATATATATTTTTTCATACCTGCCCCTACTCTCAGAAATAAAACTTCTGAGGATATTTAAAGAGGTCATGGGAGCACAATGACAGTATATGCCGTCACTGTGATATAAAATGTCAACAGTAAGATATTTTTAAATTTGTGTATAGCCTACTGCAGAATTTGATGTGGGAGCGGTAGAATCTCTTTAATTTCTAAAATTATAATTCTGTCATCATTTACTCACCCTCAGATAGCAGATCTCGCCCCCATTGATTCCCATAGTATTTATTTTCTCTACTTTGGCAGTCAATGGGAGTTAAGTTCTTCTTGGTTACTTGATCTCCAGTAAACAGCCCACAGTCCCATCTGGTGATATACTAGAAGTGGTAACATAATGACCATATTTAAAGAGATATTAGTCTAACATTTACACTTTCACTTGGACTATGTGCTGGACGGCCTTGTCACGGACATTTGTAAGCAGCACAGTGGCACTAATGTCCATACTCGAGAAAATAGCTGCATTGGGTGCAAGTCGTCTTAGTTCCACTAGGTCATCATCTGTGATCCCTACAATGTAACAAAACACGATCATTAATCAGTTATATAATGTTGCCGTTGGACTGAAACCTCAACATTTTCATGGTTTTCAACAGTCCTGGAGCACCTTTGACTCCCATTTTTAATTTTCTATTGGTAGTCAATGATATCCCAGAAATCCCGGAAGCTAACATTTTTCCAAATATCTTCCTTTGACCAGGTTTTGGAACACCTTAGCAGGAAGTAATTCTTGACAGAACCTTCATTTTTAGGTGAAGTATCTCGTTAAGACACAAAATTCATTTGGGAAAATTGGTGATCAATAGTCAACATTTTTCAAACCACTGTAATTTCGGCCATTCCTCCTTGACCCATCTTTAACCTAAGGAAACATCACCCCATCTGCTAAGTTTCTTATTAGTAGTGAGAGACTACATTTGTCCCCTTCCAGCAAACCAATAAAATGAATAAGATGTTCAGATAATTATTTCAGATGCTTATATCCGGCTGCTAATGTCCACAAAACATCATCACTTTTTACCAACACTAAACACAGCCCAGTGATGTCAAAAGCACAAAGACAAACATGCTGTGTGGTTTATTATTACTACACAACAAGTTAAATATGTATTTAACAATATGTAGAACAATTACAACAATACTACTGTCAGGTCGATCTTTACACCAATACTTTACATATTGTGGACCTCCTTTTAATGCTTCCTATCAATCCAACTTCAAATTCTTGAAGTTATAAGGTTAAATGAGAGCATATTGTCACTTTTGGATGAAAATCTTAGGCTCAAATCATTACTTGGGAAATGAGAAAACTTGATGGTACATCATTAAATCAAGAATTCCCCCAAAAATATATTTTTTTAAATAATCTATTGACCATCCAAGTAGAACACTAAAGACGAGTTTTAGCTGAACTCATGCCAAGACTGCATCCAAATATGCCACATTCATGCACTTTTGGGGCAATGCAGTCACCTCCGGCACACCTAAATGCCGTTTCATTCTTTTCTGTGGGAGGCTGTTGAATTCCAAACAAATTGAAAGTCTGGGAGTGTGTGATCCTCAGAGCATGATGCTTGATTCCATAACATTGTTAGCAGTTGAGTTGTGCATTTCAACCATGAGGAAAATCCTGTTGTAAACTTGTAAACTCAGTATCTTCACCTTTGTGGCATGAACCTGCATTCTGCTGCGTATTTTCTGTTCCCTGCACCCAGTTAAGAACAGACCATTCCCCTATTCCAAGCGTTGCTAAAAACATTCTTTTACAAACTCTCCGTTTGCGTCCACCAACTTCCAAAGAGAAGATATAAGTAGATGACCTTCTCCTCTGTACTGGGATCACGTCTACCAAACTTCGCACATACAATTGTTTCTCCTTCCAGTTCATGTACTCCCAAAAGCATTTAAAAATGATCTCCCTGTCTGCCTCTTCAATGGAACTGCAGTGATGCTTAGATGACTTCACACACGTAGTTGACTGACATCTTGCTCCCATGACCCGGGCTGCTTCTCAACCATTTCTTTCTTGCTAACCCCAACATAGGACTGTCCCATCATTCTTCTCATTTGTTGCACATATTTGTTATTAGTTTCTGGCATACTCTTTCTTCTTCCAACTGCACCATCATCAGTCCCATCATGGGAATCTTAAAACAAAAAACATTAGTTTATGTGTTTTACTGATGTGAAAATACATTAGCATCTCACTTCCATAGGAGTCGAAGTGAATGCAAATTCTAGTAATTGCAGCATGATGCACAAACATTTGACTTGTTACTCTCCATGTGTTGCCACACAGAGCAACCGATGAGAGCAGACTACTCAAATCTTTCCACAGAACTCAGATGCCCAACATCGACCGTTCCATTCAGAACCGAGTTAAAAACACCCGCTGCCTATAGTTGCCTCCATGTATATTTTCTTATGACAGGAATGGGGGGAGGATTTGGGGATGTACGGTAGACTATCATGTTCAAATGACTGAATACTTGCAGATTTCAGAACACCCCTGGCAAAAGACTTGCGTCCTTGCTTTTTTTTTAAGGTTGTATTTTGTTGGTTGTTCTTCAATTGTTCTTTTAAAATATTTTGTATATACCAGTTTGTTTTCAAGTTATTCACAAGAGCGCACTTAAACGGAAGGATTTATTTTCAACACATGACTTGCCACGACACTTGCCAACTTTTTGACCGTTTTCTGAGAAAAACCGGGCATCATACACTGACTGAGGATCACACACTCCCAGATTTTAGGATCCTTTTTAATACAACAATGTCCCACAGAAATATGTGGCTACAATTTTTTACCTTATTATAAACGGTTTCTTCTAAACAACATAAAAAAACTTTACTGCGGATGTGCTCTTTTGTGACCCAATGAACCTTTGGGACATCATATGAAAACCCCACTTTTTATGTGTTTAAGTGCTATAATAGGGTCCCTGGTGCACTTAGCAATCCAGAAAACGTGAAAATAAAAACCCAGTAAGCTTGTTTTGGTGTGCCTTTCCCTGCAAGCATGTGAGAAATCGAACCGTTCAGATTTCGCTCCGGTTGTGATGTCCAAAGTGGATTTTATTATAATGTTACCGTCCCTTAATCTACACAGCTCCATCCACCGTGCTCCGCCATTGTTGTTTTCACAAGTGACAGCGGTGTACTTGACACCATTGCTAAAGTTCGTGGGCAACATGCAATGTAGTCACTGCACAGAATACAAACCTAGGAGGAGACAGCACTGGATTTATTTAATTTTTGGTGGAAATCCCTCAGAAAGTAAAAACCTGCTTGTTTGCGCAAATCACTTCAACCCAGAGTACTTTTTCAACCTAGGACAGTACAAGCACGATTAGCTTCAAAGTTGTTCCTTAAGAGGGATCAAGACTGACTGAACGAGACAAAACTGCCAATGTGAGTAATATTTATCTACAGTCTGAATTGACGTAAATGTACCATATATATAGGAGGATAACTTTAGCATATGATAGCAAAGGGAGCTACGTAAGTCACAGGCTAAATAGAACATTCAAAGCCAGTGTTAAACTTCCTGTATATAAGTGCAGATGGACACTTGAAATGTATCTGTATGAATGTTAGTACATTGTGTGCGTTAATACGTTTAGCTGTGGCAAGCTGTTTGTTTTGCTAATGAACAAGGGCGAACACTGCAGGTTAGTTTCGCTTTAAACGTCTCTAATCATTCGTGCTTAGGCTGAAAAATCATTCACTGCTTACTAGTTATGCTTTCATGGTGTGTGTGTACCAGTTAACGTTATAATTTGTCAACGCCAATCGCTTAAATCCTCGTTATTCTTGATGAGATCTCAGGTGTGCAATACGTCGATTTTATCCGTGGCGCTGTTTGCTGTGACAGATTTAGTTGTATATTTAAAACAGATGACTGTCTATCAATTATTATATCATCTCTCAAAATGTCAATGTATATGAATTATTTCACGGTGGTTATTTTATGTGAGTCACAATGACAGTGGAGCCCTTCAGCCAGCCAGAGCTTGTGACCAGTTCACATATGAATAAGTTAGATAAAAAAAGTGAACAGCCAAATAAAATAAAAAGTGTGATTAATCTGAATTGAGCCTTAGGGCCTGCTGTGTGAACGTGGCTATTCCATGTATACATCACAAATGTGACATAGATTTTTTTTTCAACCAGCTGGTGCTAATTTGATAGCATTTACCCAACAGCATAGATCACTGCTTACCTTGTGTTGTCGGCATGTGATTGATTTACATTGTAACATTGAATTTGGGGATATGAGGTTTCCTCAGCTTCTTTTTAAATGACAGATCACAAAACAATACCACATGTCACTATATACAGTGAATATAAGAAAGCCTTCAGTTCTCCTTCGCTACCTAAAAACTTAGCTCAGGTTTGTCCAAAATGAGCCCCTTTAACATCAAATTATGACATGATAATTAACATGATTATTTATTTTCAGTTAACAAATTACCTGTGATAGTGGGAGGTGTAGAGCAAAGGGACTGGGTGACTGGTAGCTGGGTGGCCAGTGGCTGGACTAATGACTGGAAGACAGGTACTTGCTGTGCGATCAAAGGCGGGATCACAGGTTGAAGGGCCCTGTGAGGTTGAATAAGTTGTAGCTGGGGAGCTGGTGGCTGGGCCGGAGCTTTGGTAACAATTGGCTCGAAGGCGGTTTGTTGAGCTAACAATGAAAAAGTAATGCAAGTGTTGATCATTTAAAACACCCAAAGTTAGCATATGCTTTGTGCAGATAATATTCAACTAGCTTCACCATTTATCAGCCCAACAAAAATCTGCCGCATAATGTCCTGTGCCTCCTTATTTTGGGGATGTTCAAATTTGATAGGACAAATAAACTGGGTCACTGTCTTAGACCGTCTCTTTCCACCCAGCAGAAAAAGCGGGTACATACCCAGCAGCTGCCACTTGTTAAGCTAAAAGAGTCAAACAAGACTAAATCATCAAATAATCTTGAGTAGAAAACTAGTAGGGAACAATTTTTAAATAAACAAAATCTATACGATCCAAACGACTTTCTGTCTTACCAGGAGATTAGTTTCATCAAAAAGATTGTTTAAATTCCCGTTCTCCGTTGGAGCACTGGCCCAGGCTTCATCATATTTTTTAATCTTTTTCTGAAGCTGTCGTTTCATTGGTTGTGCCTCTCCACATAACTTGCAAACCTTTGTAGCAACACCAATAGCAATGTTGCATTTAATGCACTTTTTGTTGCTCACTTTGTTCGATTCCATTTTCTAAATCGCAAGATAAAAAATAATGCATTATGACAATAATATGAAATCTGGGCTAAGGCGGATATGTTTTTAGATACCAAATATCACATCTTAACAACGTGTAAAACCCACACTCAAGTTTTTTTTTAGATTGGAAGCATACAACTTTGATTTAATTTACTGTTCATTCACTATTTATTTCAATCTTTGTCAATATTAGTCAATATTAAAGATTTCGCAGAGAATATAAGTAGTTAAATCATATACTGTGTGTCAAATAGTTTGAGTGATTTATGACCCCCTGTCAGATTCTCTGTCCACCAGTCACTCAAACTGGGGCTTTTATGGTATGACAGCCCTGATTGACAGATATATTTTATGTTTGTTTTGTGGGTATCCTCTGACCCCAACCTTTTTTTAGTGGGTCTAACTAGCTCACCCCCCTTCACTACTTCCTAAGCAAAAAGGCTTGTTTTCATCCCGTTTAGCTTTAACTGCAGGATATTAGTGGATGACAATTGTAAAACTAGTGTTTACCTCTAAGAGTGTTGTTTGCATGCTTTGTTGTTTTTATCATGCAAATGAGTGAGTTGTTGTTTGAAATCTTCTGAATGTGTGTGTCTCCCCAGTTTCCCCACTAAGTAAGTCATTTAATCAGTAAATCAAAGTAAGTTAGTTTTTTTATGATCTGAAAGTGTTGTTTGTTAGTTTATATTGTATTGCTGTGTTACTGTGTCCCCATGTAGTTGTCCTCAACCTGCTGGCTCGACATGGTCAGGCACCGAGTGATCTCTCATTAAACGTGTGAAAACCTTGCAGGGGGTGTGTTAGAGTAGAGTCCTAACATTTAAATGCAAAGTTTCAGCTAAGAGTGACTGGTACCAATAGTTTAAGATTTTATATGATAATGATTAAAAGCGATGTGGTTCCGATTATCATCAATAAGGCATAAAATACACATGCTTCAAGGATATGTCTCTGTACTGTTTCTTTTAACGTTATTAATCATATAACAAAAGTATTCAGACAAAAGTTTTAGAGAATAAGAAAAATGTCATTAATAGTCAGTTACGTTTTAACAGGCGTATGGTATCGGTCGGCATGGATGTGTGTTTTCATATATTAAACAGTGTTCTCTAACGAAATTTGTAACGTAGAGTTAAGGCCATGATACAAATTTTTAACAAAAAAATATTCTGAGTCGTGTCATGGATTACCGCATGAGTGGTGAGACGGCAATGTGTCTATGTGAACCAAACTGGTTTAAAAGGTATTCTTTGAAATGCCCGTCACCTGCACGTTGAATTAAAATAAAGTAACTTCCTTATGCCGAGAGGATGTCATGGGTCTGTGATGATTCAATATGATAAAAGAGTTTTGGGGTTTGTTAGAGACAGTGTGAATGGTCTTTTATGTTTAGGAAGTCTTGTTAGGGCGCTTGTGTGTGTTTTGAGTGTGTATGGTTACAATGACCGCGGGTGTGTTTTTGAACATGTTAATGGGTCACCCCCCAACTTTTTAACACCATGGCCTGTAAGTCTTTATAAGGTTAAAAAAAAGATAGCTCTTTCGTTACGGAATCCTGTGTGTCAAGACGGACGGACGGTCAGAGTCGCGGAAACAGACATTCAGCTCTTTGTCGTTTTGAAAAACTACCCAATCTTCTAAAATGGCAAGATTCATTAACGGTATGTGATTTTCGTTTTCTCTTTGATACACATAAATACAAAAACGATTAGTAGTCACGGTGTTGGTGACTTGTTTAAAACAGTTTGTGTGTAATGAAAATGTAAATAGCGGTATGTAAATATGCACATATTACATTTATAAGGGTCATAGCATTAAGTAAAATATGAATAAGTGCTTTCAATTTTATCTACAGGTTCGACACCCCGATGTACCAACACAACGCAGCAAAACCCCGGATGTTTAAGAAGAGCCGTTGGTACGTAGGCCTGTGTGTGTGTGTGTGTTTGAGATAGTATTGATTATTAAAAAATCATGTAATAAAATGTTAAACTGCCTGCTGGCATGACACCCTGATGTTCTCACATCACAGTTTGAAACCTGACGGTTGTGTTTTTAATTTTGAGAGAGATAATGGTTATGTGTTGTTTCATCTAAGAGTTAGTTGGTTCCTGGTTTTAAGATTTTTATCTGATAAATGATTATAGTTTTGGGTCACCATTTTATCTTTGTGTCATAACTATATCTTTTTGATTCAATGACCTGCCCTGACATGTTCTTCCTGGTCATGGATGAATGGGGGATTGTATTTTGTTAGCACCCATAAGGGGTGTCTTTCTGACAAATGGTAGAGTCTTAAGTACCCCCCCAAAAAATGTTGGGGGATTCCATCCTGACTGATTTTCTGGATATGTCTGTGTGTCTACGATCTGGTGTGACAGAAAATCTTTCAAGTATGTGTTAGTGACTCTTTTTGATATTTTTGGCATAAAAAAGATCAAGCATGTACTACATATGGTTTAGGGTTAAACTTTTAAAACCAGGAATGAAATAAAATCTAGTCAATATATTCATCTTCAATTGTCATAGGTCTACAATGTTTTATTTAATAAATGTTGAGTTTCAGATGATATCGTAAGATCTTCAAGAAGGATGGTGCTATCCCCTATAGCTCTAACCATGGGGTTTAAAATATTAAAGATCTATTATTGTATTCTTCAAAAAATGTAGAATAGTCCAATAACGTCTTGGCATCCTGTTGAGTAAAGACTGAGTCACAACAGTGGGGTTTTAAATGTAGATCTCTTAATAGAGTTGTAGGATGTAAGGATGTGTTTATGGTATTAGTTCGAAAAAAATTTGGGGGACTCAAACAACCCATACATCCACTTTCCACAGCTTAACTCATGAGACTGCCTCAGTCTGAGACTATAGTAGTTTCTTTTTCATTTCAATCCTCTTCATCGCCATTATTTCATGTTGTACAGCTGATAGCCACGAAGTCTAAACAGATAGTGTTTCCATTTCACATTGTTTTAAGGGCATATATTTGTAAGTGTTAAGTAAATGATTAAAAGTTTTTAACGGTTCTCTTCAGATCTAAACTTTACTCAAACAAAGTATTAGTTGACTCAACTGGACATGTTTTATATAATTGTCATCCTTTTCTTGTGTTGTATGCTTTTAACTGAATATAATTCCCTTTCTGACAGAAACCATCTGAACGTATTAAAAATAATAATAAAAGAAGCCCACTGTAAGTTTTCTAAGTACCACTGTATTTTCCTGTATGTGTTAAATGCTTTGCCAGACAGATCTGACAGTGTGTTTGCTGGATTGTGCATGAAACGTGATTGGTAAAATGTAGTTGCATTAAAGAATATCTTTTGCTTGTAAAAAATCTAGATTTAAAGTTCTAACAAACGTACAAATAAAATAAAAAATGGCTTTTGCATGCCGGAAAATAGGCTACTTATGCAGACAAAGTTTCTTGTGAAACGCTGTAAATGATGTTTAAAAACATATCGAGCTACACAGATAGATTTGCTAGGCTGAAGACAAATGGGAAGTCCTTGGGCACTATCCAATCCGAGTCTTACGCGTTACTTAAGTTAAAGATGGGTTAAGTCATAGAGAGACACTATTAATATTGCAACAATATCTATAAACCAGTGCGTCAGTAAATTCATCAGTTGATATATAACTAATTACTTGAAGGATGAATACACGTTTTGTGTTACCATGTTGCCCTATTAAATCGATATGCTTTAAGAAATGATGTTGTGGTGTAATCCTTACACTATACCCTCAATTACACGTCATGCACTCACGTGGTTCTCTCACTATATATCTACAGTGTTGATCAAAACTTTCGACCTGTTTGTTTCTACACAAGTTTGTGTCCTCACCATGTGAATGTCAGGAACATTTTTACATTTCTTAAATTGTTCATCTTTTGTAAACCTTTTGTACGGTTTCAACATATGCATTTAGTCAGTACATAGTTGTCAGGTATTTACACTTACGTTTTTAGAAGTTGTTTTGTTTGTCACTTTTTTTGTGAATATTTACAAATGACGAATTTGATGTGATGGGTCAGTGACGTTTTGTTAGCTTCGTTACATGTTTTACCAAATCTAATGAATTAATCCGATGGTCGGCATTTCAAATGATAGCCAATAAATGTAGGACAGCTTTTTCATATTCTGACATAATCTACAGAAGGTAATAAAACAGACATGGTAAGGCTAAGGATATGTATTAATTTTAGCATGTAAAGTTTCTCATTTGAACTTTTTGATAATGTTTTCATTAGTTTTCCTGCGATATTTTCTTGATTTAACACTTCTTAGTTATAACTAGTTGCATGTTGACTTCTTTGTGATTTTTAGTTTAATTGCTCAGATAGCCTTTGTTAAATTGTTATTTGACTTCGTACAAAAAGCTATTTCTTACATTTTGACCTGTTCATTGTTTTGAGATCTTGTTCAATTGTCTTATTTTCCTCACAAATTTATCCAAAATATCTTGCTTTAATGCTGGTAAGATCAGCTGTTCTAAGTTTTTTCATTGTTCTAGCCGTGTTTTGGGGTTGATGTAGGTTTGCTTTGATTGAATAAAAACAAGTATTTACATCCAAAACCATCTTCATCTTAATGCTTCTATTTTATTACACATCTAGTATTTTACCTATTGAGTATGTATGATTTTATATTATACATCGGCACCAATATTTGGCACAAAATATGCATGCAGTCCTTATAATCTAAATATAAGATTACTATGATGTAGCTCAGTTGTATTTTACTAAAGAAAGCATCTTGATTTAGATTAGTTTGTCTTTGAAAGGAGGAAAGGAAAGTTGTTTAAGGTGTCAATTAGAAAACCTCTTTCCATGGAAAGTGCTTACATACTTGTTTGGCTACAAGATTTACGGCACAACCAGTGTTTGTGTGTGTCAACACAACACTTTTTACATTATCCGAGATAGTCCGATCATTTGTTGCTTTATAGTCTGTATGCCGTTTTTATGGCAATTATAAAAGCAAATAAAGGAAATATAATTATTTGTCCTGAAGCCAGAAACTATTCAAAAATAACTATCGTGCAATGCAATGGGCATTTTCCATGCCACCGTTCAGATTCAGGATTGGTAAACTGTAAATTAATTCCTGAAGAATATCTAATTAGATCATAATATTGCCGTTTCATTAACCGAGCAAAAACAAAAGTTAATTTTTACAGACCAAATTGACCCCCGTCTATCCAAAATCATACAGTTTTAGCTCAAGCTCATCCATATTAAAAAACATTTAATAATAATGTTTAGGTTTCCTTTGAACAATCATATTGAACAGTGACACTCATTTGTGAAGGGTCAATGAGTTGCTGACGCACTTGAGAGATGAAAGATGTTACAGCAATATGTTTGTTGTTTTGCTCTTTGGAGGCATTGTAAGTTCTGGTTTGTGTCTGTTTTTCATCTGTATATTAATTTTTTTATGTCCCAATCTTAAAAATACACAAAACGTTTGTTTTCAAGCAATATTTACAAATGTTACTATCCTTCCATACCTAATGTGCTACACTAACTTTTAAGTAGTACGTCTTACTAGTTAGTAAAATACAAACATTTGTTTCTCTTTTGGTAGTCTTCTGCAGTTGTAACAATAGCTCTCGTCTTTAGATTTTACAATTTGGCACTATTTTCACAAACATTTCATTATTTCAATTTTTACTAATTTCACAACGGATGATAAAAAATGCATTTCCGTCTATACTTTTTTCTGCCATCAACGATTCTCTCACGGTTGGGCATTTGCAAGGCAACGTTTATTTTTATAGCACAATTCATACACAAAGGTAATTCAAAGTGCTTTACATTGAATTGATTCACAAAGAAAAACGGTACTTAATGAATGAGTTCTTTAGAAAGTAAATTAGTTAAAATCATAAGTGCGCAAGAATGCATAATACAAAGGAAATTAAGTTTATTTTGAAATGCGTACTAAAAAGAATGACATGATAGTGGAACCATGACATAAGCCCCCCCTTTAATGAACACCTCCAGGTGTTCATCAAGGGGTAACTAACAAGACAAGACAAAACTAGACAAGGACAAAACCAGACAGACAAGGCAAACATGACAAGGGGCAAACACGACAAGACAATGCATGGGTTGGGGTGGGACAATAAAAACAATAAACAAGGGAGGGGGGGTGGGGACAAAACAGAGTACATTGGAGGAAGTCCAGAAGGGGGAGGGCTGGGTGGGGAAGTTCCAGCCCTTGGGGACGCGCCACAGCGCGGAGCCCCAGGGGGCATGACAGGGGAAGTCCTTTGGGGCACTGTTCTTGTCCCCGGCAGGACTGTAGGGTTAGACCCCGGCTGAAACGCCGGGCAAGACAAGGGCTGGACGGCCGGCTGGAATGCCGGGCGGGACAAGGGCTGGACGGTCGGCTGGAATGCCGGACGGGACACAGGTTGAAAGGCCGGCTGGAATGCCGGACGGGACACAGACTGAAGGGCCGGCTGGAATGCCGGACGGGACAATGGCTGAAAGGCCGGCTGGAATGCCGGACCGGACGAAGGCTGGACGGCCGGCTGGAATGCCGGACCGGACGAAGGCTGGACGGCCGGTTGGAATGCCGGACCGGACGAAGGCTGGACGGCCGGCTGGAATGCCGGACTGGGTACCGGCTTGACTGCCGGGCTGGGTGCCGGATGCTGGGCCGGGCTGGGTGCCGGCTGCTGGGCCGGGCTGGGTGCCGGCTGGTCGGAGGAATCTACGGCCGTAGTGTCCTCTCGGACCGTCCCGCCCTCACGGCGCCCCCCCAAAAAAGATTTGGGGCCGGAAAGCTCCGGACTCGGGACCACAGGACTCGGGACCACAGGACTCGGGACCACAGGACTCGGGACCACAGGACTCGGGACCACAGGACTCGGGACCACAGGACTCGGGATCACAGGACTCGGGACCACAGGACTCGGGACCACAGGACTCGGGATCACAGGACTCGGGATCACAGGACTCGGGATCACAGGACTCGGGATCACAGGACTGGATAGCACCGGACTGGATAGCTCCGAACTGGGTAGCTCCGGACTGGGTAGCTCCGGACTGGGTAGCTCCGGACTGGGTAGCTCCGGACTGGGTAGCTCCGGACTGGGTAGCTCCGGACTGGGTAGCTCCGGACTGGGTAGCTCCGGACTGGGTAGCTCCGGAACGGATAGCTCCGGAACGGATAGCTCCGGACTGGATGGCTCCGGACTGGATAGCACCGGACTCGGGACCACCAGGGCTCGATCCGCCCTCCGGAGTTTCCTTCTCCCCCGCTTGCGCATAGACCTGGTAGGCGGTGGAGTGGCAGCAGGAGGCGAGGAGAGACCCAAGAAACCGATCTGCAGGGTCCGGACCTCCGGAATCCTGGCCAGGCCTGCAGAAGACTCCGCCATGGACAGTTCCCTGGACTCCTCGCGATCCATCGCAATCTGGAGCTGATCCACGAAGCCCAGGGACCTCAACCTGCGCATCTCTGCAGGCTCGAAGGGTTCGTCGTGTGCGGGCATCCAGCGGGAATGAAACAAATTGTGTCACAATATTAGGTTGTTTCATTTGTTGTTTCAATTTGTTTCATTCCCGCTGGATGCCCGCACTTTACACACACATAAAAGGGCATTTATGGACATTGCAGGATTCCCTGGCGTTGTGGGTGTAATTGATGGAAAACATGTGAGAAAAATTGCGCCATCAGAGGACGAAGCAGTCTTTGTTAACAGGAAGAATTTCCACAGCATCAATGTGCAAATAGTGTTCAATGCGGCCTGTAAGATTTTGGACATTGTGGCTAAATGGCCAGGCTCCACACATGATGCGAGAATACTCTCTGAGAGTGGCATCAGACAGCTTTTTGAGAGACGCTATGTGCCAGCTAATTGCCACTTGTTAGGGGACAGTGGCTACCCATGCAAACCATGGCTCCTTACACCTTACCTCCAGCCACGCCAAGGGCCCCAATTAAACTATAACAGGTAAGCCAAACAATACAAAAATCATGGAAATGAAATGCAAGCAATATGTTAGAGCATCCAAGTAGTGCAATATTTCCATAAAATAATTAAAGGTCTGTATTCTATTGTAGGGCCCACAAGACAAAAAGAGCGGTGGTGGAGCGTGGCGTAGGCCAGCTTAAGAGGCGCTTTCATGTTCTCCACGGAGAGGTGCGGCTGAGGCCTGAAAAAGTCAGCAAAGTCATCATAGCCTGTGCAATATTACACAATATTTGCAAGGTTAGACAAATTGCAGAACCTCTGGAGGATGGCAATGAGGATGAGGATGAAGACAACGATGAGGATGGTGGTGAAGAAGATATTCACATTCCACAGGGGAACCTAGCCCAGAGTGGACTGCCTTACAGGGCAAACTTCACAAATTTACATTTCAGGCAAGCTGTAGCCCCATGTCATTTGAGAACTTGTGATGGTATTAAGAACTACCACAGTTTTACTGCCCATCACCTGCAATTGTTAAATGCAAGACACAGAACACAATCTGTAAATGGTTTATTTTTTAGGTGTTCAAATTTAAGGCGGTAGTATTCCTCCTGAAGGGAAAGGACTTTTTTTTGTTGTTCAAACACATCTATTGTGAGTTGCAATCTTCTCTCCTGCAGGGATGCTGACGGAGCAGGTGCTTCGGATGGGAATGGTGTTTGATCCGCCGGGCTATCCTGAGTAGCAGCTGCAGATGGTTCAGGCGGCAATCTTGTCGGCAAACTTGATGGGCCCAGTTCTTGTGATGTCTCCATGCTACAGAAATACATAGGCCTAGTGTATTTATTGTTTTGATTAAATTAATTTAATACAATGAGCATGGATAACACATGAAATGGCTTCTGCAATGAATAAACACTGTTGATATGAATAACCCTGTGTCCTACCTTTGCTGCATTTCAAGGGCCTGCATCATTGACTTGTCAATGCCTGTTGGCAGCCCGGTGACACTGACCTCAGAGTGTCCCAGGACTTGAAAGACAGTGTCGGCCACCTGGGACAGCCGCTTTGCAGGTGGTCCACCCCCTAGAAAGAAACAGTCAATGAACACAGTACTTAGGCATGTAAATTAACTTTGCAGCAGGAGCAAGTTGCCAGATTATGTGGTAGGCTATAGTATTTTGCTCACCTGTGAGTGAGGATTCCCGCTTGTGTGCTGAAATCTCATCTTTTGCTTTGGACTGCAGCACATACCACCTTTTCTCACAATCGTCGCCTGTCCGGACCACCAGTGGAAAAGAGGCATTGATTGTTTGGGATATTGTGTCCCAGGCGCGCCTCTTGCCTTGGCTAGTGACAGTTGGGCCAAATTTTCCTCGTAACATACCTTTATGTTCGTTCACCAACTGGGCCAGCAACAAACCTTGCTCCTCAGTCCAGTTTGGCTTGAGATTCCTTTTTTTCTCCATTTTCTGTGTTTGTAGGATATTTGTTAACAAGCCTTCATAAATAGACCAGCCAGCAATCACAGACATTGATAAAAGCTGAGCCGTGTTACCCTCGTTAAGACCACACTGAGTTGTAACGTTGTAATTTCTACTTCATTACGGACAGCCCCTTGAGATAGGCCATCTTGTTTTCAATGGGGTCCATATGGGAGTGAAAGTACAAAATATGCCAGCTAGGATATTAATCTGAGCAAATAAGACACGAATCATTATTTGAACAGGGTGTAATGAGCTTAAGTTTTCACATATTTTAGATTCTAATGTTAGGCTATAACCCCTACAGCTTACTATTCATTTTCCAGATATTTTCTTGAAAGTGAAATATTATTTACAATTACAGTCTGCATAAGATTAGAGTGTATAATTATGTTTATTGATTTGAGGGTACATGCTTTGCTCATTATCACCAAAAGTTCATATTCATCAAACTTGTAGGATCAACCAATCACGGCTTTTGAAATGATGACTCATACCTAGCAACGGGGTCAACCACACCTCCTCACTAAGATAGGATTTTCCATCCATTCCTTGCTCAGAGTTCACTGAAAATGTTCTGGAATCACTTCTAAGCTAAAACTCCTGGCAAGGAATTTTTAGGTTAAGTTAGGAGCTCTCTGAGAGGATTCTCAGAATCTTTAGGGATACGGGCCCTGGAGTCTCGTTAAGATAAAAAGTTTGGAGGTGTGGAGTACATATGCTTTGAATGATAAAAACTAGAGGTGCTCTGATTGATCGGTCGCTGATCATAATCGGCCGATAATCACGTTGGGAAGTATGATCGGCGGTCTCTAAAAGGCCGATCCAGAAAAGCCGATTAGATGACGCAAAATTGTCGAGTCATTTTTTACGGGCTATGAAAATGACTTCACCGGTCTGGCAATTCTAGAAGGTGTGTGAAATAGACAATGCATTAACAATCTGAAACGTGTGTAATATGCTAATTCCACGATGCGGGAAGCGAGCAAAACATTTTTACACCAGCAACCCCTTTAGACATTTGAGGGTTAGTCACGTAAAGGAGTGCGAGTAGTTTTCAAAGTTAGCCTCGCGCAGAGTGAGCGGGCAGTTCAGCAGCTCGAGTGCCACTCAGCTGCAGAGATCGCGTCAACCGAAAATTCGTTTTTTCAACCAGTGATTGAAAAATCTGAAGGCAATCTGTCACCTTGACGGACTACAATAAAGGCGAGTTGTAATTCCCCTATTTATCATTTGTGTCATTGGAACGTGATCGTGAATGGACTGAACGTGATTGTGAGCGGAAGAGCTAGGCTTTCGCGAAGGGACGTGAGTTTCCTTTTCATTAGCTTACTCTCAAATGCCTGCTCAGTTTTGCTAAACGCGCATGTGGTCAACAGAGAGTCGAGGTGCATATGCATCCGTCACTCCCCTCATCCCTAGCACGCATACACGCAAGCGCGCTGTGGTGCCGTCTTTACAGAGTTTTTACCTAAAAAAATAGCGTCTTCTTGGATAAATAATAGCTTTCAGTAAATGGAAAAATGTCTCTCACTGCGTTGTCTCTGTTCAGTGAGCGGCAGAAACAGCGAATATATGACCAAACCTCAGCTTTCTTGTGAGTATAAAACCCCTTTTACAGACACCTGTCATTGTTACTGATTGGACATATGAACATAAACATTTGCTTGAAAATAGATTATTAATTTCTGTCCGACAACAGAAACATTGAATAATAAATAAAGCTATCAGTAACAGAGACATTTTTAAAAGCCTCAACCCTACTGCAAGGACAGTAAGAAGCATAAAGAAATATCAGATTATCAGATAAAATAATGTTATAAAGTTGCTTTGATCACGGCCACTTTATATTGTGGAAGACAAAGGGTTCTGGGACTCATGTCACAGGCTGCTGTGTTTTATGAAAATATGTGGAAACACTCTCCTTGAAGCAAGTATGTTTAATTTATTATAAAAGTAGTTTTTAAAGCATTGTTAAGCACATTTTAATGCATTGTAATGTCTTATAGATATTGTTATTACAGTAAATACATTATAACACCAAGTAATTCACTGTTACACTACACATTTTAAATTGGTTATAATTCTTAACAACTACATATAATGCATTAACACACATTATGAATAATAATAATAATGCATTTTACCCTTTAATAACTCTTCATAATGCATTAAACATACATGCTACAAGGAAAGTGTTACCAAATATGTTACTTACTAATATTAATTTGTTAATTCATGAGAGTTTCTCTTCTGGTACCGAGAAAGCTTCAAATAGCTCCTGTAATCGTTGATCGATATCTGTATCGGCCGATACAGCTTTCAGTGATCGAGGATCCGCTCCAAAAATCCTGATCGGAGCATCCCTAATAAAAACCCCTCAAACTTTTGGAGTTTGCTCTGCACAAGAAGAACATGCTTATGTGACCCACCAAGCTTTGCCTAAATGAGCTTTAGGAGCTTTAGGATCCACGATCAAGAATTGTTGATTTACATAAAGCTGGCAAGGGTTACAGTGTTATTTCAAAGACTTTACAAATTCACCATTCTACAGTTAGGCAAACAATCTACAAATGGAGACACTTTGGGACTGTTGCTACTCTACCAAGAAGGGGGCGCCCAGTCAAAATGACACCAAGAGCACAATAAAGACTTATGAATGAGTTAAAGAAACTCTCTGTTAATGAGAGGGGAAGTTAGACATAATTAATATGGCATATAAGAATTCTCTCCTTTATCTCAAATGTGTGCTTTCACTGTTCGTGTGTGTTTGGGTGTATGTCAATGTGTGTAAGTATGTATGCATATGTGCAGCATTTGTATGTCTGTCTTTTGTTGTTTTCACCTTTTTATTGTTTTTACAGGTATAGTTGTATTTCTTGTATTCAACGTGACTCATACAGCTGCTTTGTAACAATGAAAATTGTAAAAAGCGCCTTATACATAAAGTTTAGTTGAGTCTACAATACGTAAAACACTGAACAAGCAGGGTATCCACTGCAGGACAACACGAAGGAAGCCACTGCTTAATAAAAAGAACATTGTTGCACGCTTGAAGTTTGCAAAAGAGCATATTGACACTCCACAGCGGTATTGGCAAACTGTTTTGTGGACTGATGAAACTAAGATTTAACTATTTGGAAAAAAACACAGCACTACACCTGGCCTAGAAAGGGCACAGCATATCATGATGAAAACATCATCCCAACTGTAAAGAATGGAAGAGGAAATATCATGATTTGGGCCTGTTTTGCTGCATCAGGTCCTGGCTAGCGTGGAAACAAACCAGTTATTAATTCTAAGGGTTCACTTACTTTTTTCACTGCCATTTTGAATGTTGAATGAGTGTGTTCAATAAAGACATGAAAGATCTGAATTATTTTTGAGTTATTATTTTTAGACACATTATTTTTATCAATACGCTTGACTTAGATGAAGATCAAATTACATTTTATGACAAATATATTCAGAAAACAATGAAATTCCAAAAGGTTCACAATCACATAAGTTTTCTTGCCACTGTATACTTAAGAACCAAATGTACAGCAGACATGCACGCAATGTGAAAAAAATTTTTTTCCCTCACACTCATGCAGTATTTGACCAATCAGGATAACTGGCCAGTCATATCATACCTCGCTTTTCAGACCGATGAGCTTTATAAAATTGTGTTGTGAATGCTGAGGGTGAGATTGGAAATGTAACTGTAATATTGCTGTACAATTATAATATATTATCATATTTTACCGTAATCTGTGCTGCAAAGGACTATCCCTGGACCATATCCTACCCCTGGAGCAGGTTATCTTCAGAGAGTGAGTTGCTATGGTAACATACCCTGAAAGCAGTCGCGATTTCTTTAAGACTGCAAGGGAAGCTCAGCTTCCCCTATAATTGTCAAAAAATGAATGGTCAAATATATGTACTATTATGTTAACATTTTATCCACTAAAAATGCGTTAAACACGTTCATCTCGAACGAAAACAATTTCGTTCAGAATCAGCTACTTAGGTCGGCTGACTCGATTTCCTTCTCATTCATTCCCGTAGCGTACAGTGCATTACTCTGTTGAAGCCCAGCGTCCATTGACTTCAATGGGGCTGCTTTCAACAGTTTTTTTCAGCGCTTAGAAACAAGACGGTCATTGGATAATGCTGCGATTATGTCCCGCCCACGGACGCTCAGCGTCTCTGGTATGAATGGAGGAGTGGGCTGGCCCGGACTCCGAGCGTCTGCGTGATGATTGGAGGGTCTGTCGAAAGACTGCATCTCGTTTTGATTGACAGCGATTTTGTTCTATAAAAAGTCGCTGACGCTAAAGCTATTCAATCTCAGTCCCATTGCGGATTTTTCAAGTGTAGTTGAAGGACAAACTGCTGCAACCTATTTCGTGGTATTTGCTTGCCGATATTGCTTGCCAATTTTCATCATACATTTCACACAATTATACACCACATTCATTGTTTCAGTTTAATGTATACCCACATTTCCTCCGTCGTGTTTATATATATTTTTAGATAGTTTGTTCATTCATTCATTGTGAAATGAGCTTCCCCTCTTTGAAAGACCAGCAGCCGCCACTGCTTGAAAGCTACCTTCGTTTTTGGAACTGAAAGTTGTGGATATGAGCTAACTTACCCTTAAACTTGCCACGGTAAGTTACATGACCATATTTCTAGAATACACCCCGGGAGTCTCCCGTTTGTTTTTTATCATGGAATCTCTCGCAACATTTGGGAGCCGCGATCTCGGTGATCTTTTATCCGGTTCGCGGTCACGGGTCTCAAATGCTGACAAGTACGGTAATATCCCAGAAAGCACACGTACCTTGCGGAGACGTCTGCGCGAGGTCGGGGTTTTCGTCTGTAAGATGTCTATATTAGGGCGTTTGCTCATCTGCAAGACCTCGCCGAGACGTCCGCTCCAGCTCTTTAAACGCTGTCCACCAGATCTCTTCCAGATGCTTTGTTATTTATAAAGACGGTGAGCAGCTCTTTCACAGATGTGTAGCAGATGTTCAGACGTCTGCTAGACCTCTGATATATGTAGCCCAGACATCGCCCAGATAGCACACGTACCTCGCGGAGACGTCTGCGCGAGGTCGGGGTTTTCGTCTGTAAGATGTCTATATTAGGGCGTTTGCTCATCTGCAAGACCTCGCCGAGACATCCGCTCCAGCTCTTTAAACGCTGTCCACCAGATCTCTTCCAGATGCTTTGTTATTTATAAAGACGGTGAGCAGCTCTTTCACAGATGTGTAGCAGATGTTCAGACGTCTGGTAGACCTCTGATATATGTAGCCCAGACATATAATTTAATGCAATATGCAATTATAGGTTATACAAACTATATGCAAATCCGGGAAATAAGTAAGTAAATTTGAGGAAAATCACCCCGTGCGAATGCGTCACATGAAATAATGATGTGAGGAGGTCATTTATAAATGACAGGAGGTCTCCAGATAATACTGATGCTGTGCGAAAAATGTTGATTATGTGTAACCTAACGTTACGTCTCGAACCAAATTCACAGAAGGCTCCAACTACGCAAACTGCCATCCAATCAAAGCGGTGGGTGTTTACTTATTGTCTTCAATGCAGCACCCCCATTAAACTGAGCGTTTGTAGAGCTGGCCACACAACTCGGGTAGAAAATATCCTATTACTTTTTTATTATTGATGTTTTTAAGTGTAGCTACAACAGTATAAAACAACAAACAAGCCCAGTTCATCACACCTTTAATCTAATCTGCTGTTACTGAATAGGGGAAGGTTTCATACTTTCAACGTTTTGCAACCAAAACAATCCAAACCTAGCTCTCCGTTGTTAGTTTCCCCTGAGCGTTCCTCTTCATCATCTTCCTCAAAATCGGAGGACTCGACTGGAGCAAATATACTCAAGTCCATCTCGTCATCAGGACCTCTGTTTTTATCCTCGAGATTGTCAACGATGTAATCACTGTCGTTGACGCTGTTAGCTCCGACACCATTCTCATCCTCTTTGCTTTTTAGGGAATTGTGTGTTAGCAAATCTCTGCCAATCTTCATTATGACTCACAGCAGTCAATGCTTTACAGAAACGTTAATCAGATTCTCACGAGCTCCTTCACTGATAGTTTCCAGATAGAAGACAGGCGTTTATACTATGAAGTTGATTTGTTTATGTCAGAACCAGCAGTCCTTCTTCTATTATTAAAGATTCACACTCAAATCAGCAATACTGCCACCTGCCGACAACTATCCATTGTTGTTTCGAAGTGTTCAAAACACAGCATGCCCGCGCCACCTACTGGTGAAAATGTTGCGAACATGCCTTTAAATAGCCTACTGTAGCATCTGCCTTCAACCCCGGAGGGTGCTACATCAGGACCGCATTTCTGTAGACGCATCTCTAGGACTTTTCTTTTAACGACCACGAAGTCATTTAACATAAGTTTTCATTTAACATTACAAATAATTGTGAAAATGTTAATGGGAAAGTTAATGTTGCTCTGGTGAGTTGATTGTGAGTTGCTTAAATAGTTTTGAATGCACTATATAGCCACAATGCTGTAAAGCGAGTTGTAATTATATTCGTTTAATGAAACCGTAACATGACTGGCAAGCTTATGTTGATTTATGATGATTATTTATCCAAGGTCTAGTCACAAAATGCAGCACTTCTTTGTGAAACATTATACTCATTGTTTTTACATGTTAATAATTTAAATTCATCTTAATGGTTTCATTGTCACGTGTCACGTCTCTTCATTTTGATATTATTTTTATAACACTGATTGTTACATTTGACAACATATAATTGACTGTTGAACTACCAAGTGCTACAATTTGTCTATATGAAGTGATTTCATGTCATCATTTAGTATTGGTCCCCATTGAGTTCTATTGTATGAAGAAAAAGTAAATTGGGAAGAAGGGTTTTCTGTCACTAACTTTCTTTAAAACATCTTCTTTTGTGTTATTACATTAAGATTTACAGTCATACAGGTATGAAAGGTCAAGAGGTTGGGTAAATGATGACAGAATTTTCTGTAGTCTTATGCGATATTCAATGCAAGTCTTTGCTGTTAGTCTACAGGTTAGCTTGGTTGGATCGCAGTCGCATGTTGCCTCTTTGACTGGTTAGAGTCTGTGTGATATTTCAGTTTTTCTTTTCTAATAAATCTGCAAAAATGCAACAATTCTGTGTTTTTCTGTCAATATGGGGTGCTGTGTGTACATTGATGAGGAACAATTTGATTGATTTTAGCAAATGGCTGCAATATAACAAAGAGTGAAAAATGTAAGGGGGTCTGAATATTTTCTGTACCCACTGTATATATGTACTGTATACTGATATTTCTCAGACAAGTTGAAGGATAATGTAACGCTGCAACTCTGAGTGGATAATAGGTGAAGGCAAATCCACTACAATATAGCATGTGCACAACAAAATCTCACAGTGATAAACTCTCACAGTGTACAGTATCTCACAGAAGTTAGTACACCCCTCACATTTTTGTAATTCGTCTCTGGTATGAATGGAGGAGTGGGCTGGCCCGGACTCCGAGCGTCTGCGTGATGATTGGAGGGTCTGTCGAAAGACTGCATCTCGTTTTGATTGACAGCGATTTTGTTCTATAAAAAGTCGCTGACGCTAAAGCTATTCAATCTCAGTCCCATTGCGGATTTTTCAAGTGTAGTTGAAGGACAAACTGCTGCAACCTATTTCGTGGTATTTGCTTGCCGATATTGCTTGCCAATTTTCATCATACATTTCACACAATTATACACCACATTCATTGTTTCAGTTTAATGTATACCCACATTTCCTCCGTCGTGTTTATATATATTTTTAGATAGTTTGTTCATTCATTCATTGTGAAATGAGCTTCCCCTCTTTGAAAGACCAGCAGCCGCCACTGCTTGAAAGCTACCTTCGTTTTTGGAACTGAAAGTTGTGGATATGAGCTAACTTACCCTTAAACTTGCCACGGTAAGTTACATGACCATATTTCTAGAATACACCCCGGGAGTCTCCCGTTTGTTTTTTATCATGGAATCTCTCGCAACATTTGGGAGCCGCGATCTCGGTGATCTTTTATCCGGTTCGCGGTCACGGGTCTCAAATGCTGACAAGTACGGTAATATCCCAGAAAGCACACGTACCTTGCGGAGACGTCTGCGCGAGGTCGGGGTTTTCGTCTGTAAGATGTCTATATTAGGGCGTTTGCTCATCTGCAAGACCTCGCCGAGACGTCCGCTCCAGCTCTTTAAACGCTGTCCACCAGATCTCTTCCAGATGCTTTGTTATTTATAAAGACGGTGAGCAGCTCTTTCACAGATGTGTAGCAGATGTTCAGACGTCTGCTAGACCTCTGATATATGTAGCCCAGACATCGCCCAGATAGCACACGTACCTCGCGGAGACGTCTGCGCGAGGTCGGGGTTTTCGTCTGTAAGATGTCTATATTAGGGCGTTTGCTCATCTGCAAGACCTCGCCGAGACATCCGCTCCAGCTCTTTAAACGCTGTCCACCAGATCTCTTCCAGATGCTTTGTTATTTATAAAGACGGTGAGCAGCTCTTTCACAGATGTGTAGCAGATGTTCAGACGTCTGGTAGACCTCTGATATATGTAGCCCAGACATATAATTTAATGCAATATGCAATTATAGGTTATACAAACTATATGCAAATCCGGGAAATAAGTAAGTAAATTTGAGGAAAATCACCCCGTGCGAATGCGTCACATGAAATAATGATGTGAGGAGGTCATTTATAAATGACAGGAGGTCTCCAGATAATACTGATGCTGTGCGAAAAATGTTGATTATGTGTAACCTAACGTTACGTCTCGAACCAAATTCACAGAAGGCTCCAACTACGCAAACTGCCATCCAATCAAAGCGGTGGGTGTTTACTTATTGTCTTCAATGCAGCACCCCCATTAAACTGAGCGTTTGTAGAGCTGGCCACACAACTCGGGTAGAAAATATCCTATTACTTTTTATTATTGATGTTTTTAAGTGTAGCTACAACAGTATAAAACAACAAACAAGCCCAGTTCATCACACCTTTAATCTAATCTGCTGTTACTGAATAGGGGAAGGTTTCATACTTTCAACGTTTTGCAACCAAAACAATCCAAACCTAGCTCTCCGTTGTTAGTTTCCCCTGAGCGTTCCTCTTCATCATCTTCCTCAAAATCGGAGGACTCGACTGGAGCAAATATACTCAAGTCCATCTCGTCATCAGGACCTCTGTTTTTATCCTCGAGATTGTCAACGATGTAATCACTGTCGTTGACGCTGTTAGCTCCGACACCATTCTCATCCTCTTTGCTTTTTAGGGAATTGTGTGTTAGCAAATCTCTGCCAATCTTCATTATGACTCACAGCAGTCAATGCTTTACAGAAACGTTAATCAGATTCTCACGAGCTCCTTCACTGATAGTTTCCAGATAGAAGACAGGCGTTTATACTATGGAGTTGATTTGTTTATGTCAGAACCAGCAGTCCTTCTTCTATTATTAAAGATTCACACTCAAATCAGCAATACTGCCACCTGCCGACAACTATCCATTGTTGTTTCGAAGTGTTCAAAACACAGCATGCCCGCGCCACCTACTGGTGAAAATGTTGCGAACATGCCTTTAAATAGCCTACTGTAGCATCTGCCTTCAACCCCGGAGGGTGCTACATCAGGACCGCATTTCTGTAGACGCATCTCTAGGACTTTTCTTTTAACGACCACGAAGTCATTTAACATAAGTTTTCATTTAACATTACAAATAATTGTGAAAATGTTAATGGGAAAGTTAATGTTGCTCTGGTGAGTTGATTGTGAGTTGCTTAAATAGTTTTGAATGCACTATATAGCCACAATGCTGTAAAGCGAGTTGTAATTATATTCGTTTAATGAAACCGTAACATGACTGGCAAGCTTATGTTGATTTATGATGATTATTTATCCAAGGTCTAGTCACAAAATGCAGCACTTCTTTGTGAAACATTATACTCATTGTTTTTACATGTTAATAATTTAAATTCATCTTAATGGTTTCATTGTCACGTGTCACGTCTCTTCATTTTGATATTATTTTTATAACACTGATTGTTACATTTGACAACATATAATTGACTGTTGAACTACCAAGTGCTACAATTTGTCTATATGAAGTGATTTCATGTCATCATTTAGTATTGGTCCCCATTGAGTTCTATTGTATGAAGAAAAAGTAAATTGGGAAGAAGGGTTTTCTGTCACTAACTTTCTTTAAAACATCTTCTTTTGTGTTATTACATTAAGATTTACAGTCATACAGGTATGAAAGGTCAAGAGGTTGGGTAAATGATGACAGAATTTTCTGTAGTCTTATGCGATATTCAATGCAAGTCTTTGCTGTTAGTCTACAGGTTAGCTTGGTTGGATCGCAGTCGCATGTTGCCTCTTTGACTGGTTAGAGTCTGTGTGATATTTCAGTTTTTCTTTTCTAATAAATCTGCAAAAATGCAACAATTCTGTGTTTTTCTGTCAATATGGGGTGCTGTGTGTACATTGATGAGGAACAATTTGATTGATTTTAGCAAATGGCTGCAATATAACAAAGAGTGAAAAATGTAAGGGGGTCTGAATATTTTCTGTACCCACTGTATATATGTACTGTATACTGATATTTCTCAGACAAGTTGAAGGATAATGTAACGCTGCAACTCTGAGTGGATAATAGGTGAAGGCAAATCCACTACAATATAGCATGTGCACAACAAAATCTCACAGTGATAAACTCTCACAGTGTACAGTATCTCACAGAAGTTAGTACACCCCTCACATTTTTGTAAATATTTTATTATATCTTTTCATGTGACAACACTAAAGAAATGAAACTTTGGAATGTAAAGTAGTGAGTGTACAGCTTGAATGACAGTGTACATTTACTGTCCCCTTAAATAACTCAACACGCGGCCATTAGTGTCTAAACCCCTGGCAACAAAAGTGAGTACACCCCTAAGTAAAAATGTCCAAATTGGGCCCAATTAGCCGTTTTCCTTCCCTGGTGTCACATGATTTGTTGGTGTTACAAGCACTCGTGAGTGAATGGGAGCAGGTGTGTTAAACTTGTTGTTGTCGCTGTCACTCTCTCATACTAGAAGTTCAACACGGCACCTCATGGCAAAGAACTCTCTGAGGATCTGAAAAAAAAATTGTTGCTCTACATAAAGATGGTCTAGGCTAAAGATTGCCAAGACCCTGTAACTGAGTTGCAGCATAGACCCAATACCATACAGCGGTTTAACAGGACAGGTTCAACTCAGAACAGGCCTCGCCATGGTCAACTAAAGGAATTGAGTGCATGTGCTCAGCATCATATCCAGAGGTTGTCTTTGGGAAATAGACGTATACTTGCTGCCAGCATTGCTGCAGAGGTTGAAGGGGTGGGGGTCAGCCTGTCAGTGTTAATACCATACATCACACACTGCATCAAATTGGTCTGCATGGCTGTCATCCCAGAAGGAAGCCTCTTCTTAAGATGATGCACAAAAAAGCCCGCAAACAATTTGCTGAAGACAAGCGGAGTGAGGACATGAATTACTGGAACCATGTCCTGTGGACTTGATGAGTCCAATATAAACGTATTTATTTTTTCAGATGGTGTCAAGCGTTTGTGATGGAAAACTAGGTGAGGTGGACAAAGACTTGTGTGTCTTGCCTACAGTAAAGCATGGTGGTGGGAGTGTCATGGTCTGGGGCTGCATGAGTGCTGCCATCACTGTGGAGCTAAAGTAAAAGGGGTCAAATGACAGGGCTATATCAAATATAATTTTTTGTTTCAGATGTAATGCAAAGCTGTATTTTCCACACACTGTGCATGTTGGTATCCCCTCTTTCCCTGCCTCTCTGAAACGTATAGATATTTTACAAAGCTCATCGCTCTGAAAGCGAGGTGTGCTATGATTGGCCAGTTAACCAGTGCTTAGTGATTTGTCGAATACTGCAAGCGTGTGACAGAAACGTAACACCTTACCCTATTTGGAACATCAGGTTCCAAAACAATTGTGGTGACAGGTATGCAGATCTTACTTGTGTATACATTTGTGCGGTCTTGGTCAAATCAAACCATGAACTGACATAGATTTTGCTTTAGATAGAATGAATATTTTCTTCCGACTCTTACATTTTTGCTATTTTACTTGTCTAATACATGCATGGGCAAAACACTTATTCGCGCCATAGTTGGTTCCCTTCAATTGAAGGAATCATGAATGCCAACATGTACTGTCACACAAATGCAATAATGTGTGATTAAAAGTTGTTTATTTCATACCCAGCATTTAACAAAAACAAAAACAAAATTGTAATATATTTTTATGAAAATCATGTGACACGTTCCTCCGTGTGCTAACAGATTGTTAAAGAGAAAGTAGAATGAGATCATGAAAATTACATTTAATGCAGTGTGTTATGTTGCCGTGTTTGAAAGGAAGCAGTCAGCCAAGTTGTAAGTCCTAAGGTAAATAAATAACAAAGTTAGTGGCTTGTAAAAAAGGGAGTCGATTCTGAATCACGCAAACGAGATGTGTCTCTAACCGCAGCGTATCTACGTCACTAGACATGGTCCCCTCCTACATTTTGCTGGGACTGGCGCGAAAACTTCACTCTCTCCTCCCCCAAAACACTGTCGCTCGTTTGTGATGTGCCGTCTAAATCCTGTGTTCTACGTTTTAAAACTAAGTGCGTCTTATTTAAACACCCAAAGGAAGAACTTCTTAGGAAACAATGGTTTCATTTCATTTTAAAAAATGACACCAAAGGAGTATAACCCCAGGGTTTAACTTTGCGCGCGTCATTTCACCAAATATTGCTTCAATAATCTTGGCACGTTCACTGCAGGAAATGTTAAAAGACTATCCTTGAAAGAGGGGGAAATGCCAACCTTATTTTGACCTGTGAGCTCCATCGAATCACAACCTGTAAGTGGGACAATTTATTTTGTCTGAACTTCAAGAAATATTTGTTTACCTTATATCTGTGTTTAGCTAATGCATTTAACGCTAACATTAACATGGACCGTTATTTCTGAGGTATAACAGTATATTTATCTATCTATGAACCCGGCTAATTTAAGTGTTCAATCAGTTATCTACTATCTATTATCTACTACCGTCAGACTCGGGCTCAAACTGGTAAGGTAAAATTCCCGCCATCTCTATCTATACACAGTATATACGATATAACCTGTAAACCATAATCCAGCAATGATGGTAGGCGTTCTATTTGCGACACATGATAAACTCTGTAACAAATTCAAGGAATGGGAAGGAGGCAGCGGTCACCAGCGAACTTTTAATGAAAAATAAACAAACCACAAAACAAAAGTAGAATGCCGGCAACTCTCGCACGGTCGACTGCCGGTCACAAAAAACTTAAAGCATAACATAATCTAGGTCTGGTCCTCTCTCGTCGTACACTCCGGTCACTCGTCCTTTTATGCTTCAGATCTCCTCAAAAGAGATGCGATACCTGTGCAACGCGTAGCTGTTACTGATTATCATCAGTCTTTTTCATCCCGCCTTGCTCGATACAAACGTGTTTGACCAATCCCACCAGACTACACCACTTGACCAATCACATGACACGAAGTCTGACATGCTTTAGATGGTAGGCGTGGTCGAATTCTCTAGGTGGCAGCCGTCTGCGGGCACAGCTGCACCGCGACAGCACATTCGGGGATATCAACGTAACCTTTGGCTGCCCCACCAACGAGGGAAGTAAGGGAGCTAGAATAGGCTTGACTGGAGCGAGCTTTGAATGGAGAGCACCAAGTTTTACACAGCTCTTCATGCACCTCCGGGAAGAATGGCACCGGGGATGGGCGCGGTTTGGCAAACGAAGTGGTGGCTGGTTCCCGGAGGAAGACAGCCACCCGTGACCGCAAATTCTGGATGACCATCTACCCGCAGTGAGGGCAAGATGTATCTGCGAAAGCTACCTCAGCATGGAGGACGCTAAGACACTTGATGCAGCTATCGTGTCCGTCGCCCTCCTCGATGAGGGTGCCCCACCCAAGAGAACAGCGGGACATGCCGCGCTGGAGAAATGCTCAATCCTTGAAAGAACTCTTTTGAAAAAATCTATGAACACCCCTGGAACCGTCAAGACACCCAGGGGAAGGTCGCTGCAGGATCGTCGTAGATCCGGCAATTTGTCTCAAAGAATTAAGTTTAAGTTCTTTAGTCATGAGCGATGGCTCTGAAGAATAAAAGGTAAATGAATGCGGCGCGCTGTCTTCGATTTATACCGGATATCCGGGGGGCGGAGACCGGCATGCAAATTTCACTAGCCAAATTTCATTGGCTTCTTCTATAGTAGACAGAGTTAATAGGTTATCATGGGCGAACCCCATCTTTCGGTTCGACATAACAGAAAGGGAACCAATGGGAAATAAGGATATGAAGTGCTTGATCTGTTCTCTGTCAAATAAAGGAGATGAGATATTTAACATGCATGAGAAAATATTTACTGAAAAGAAATGAAAAAGCTTGTTTACTGACTCTAGCTCATAAGGTTCAAGGCCCGGTGAAAACCTAATATGTGAGGCCCTCTGGGCGAGAACGTTTTTTTTTATTATTTTATGACAGGGCTGGCAACTGCCGTTTGAGAAATGGAGGCGATGATGCTTTAAAAAAGGAAACACTTTTTTATTTATTATTGATTATAATTTGCGAATTTCGTTTATTCTTGTTGTTGTTAATTTCCATATCATGTCACACAGTCGAAGCTATGTGGTAGCACTATGCACACCGTTTACTCAGTCACATACAGCGGAGGGCTGTCGTGGAGGCAAAACGCAAATAAATGCAGTTTTTTTTCCCATCTCTGTCATGTGCTACCTTTTTGTCAATCCGCCTCTCCGATCCTGGATAATTCTAGCTGTAACAGTTTGCTGTGGTTCATTTCTCACAATGCTGAGCCGCCAAAGTAATTACCAGAGGTGTTAAAAGTATTCACATTCATTACTCAAGTAGAAGTATAGATACAACGGTTTAAAAAGACTTCTGTAGAAGTCGAAGTATCAACTAAAGCTTTTTACTCAAGTAAAAGTGTAAAAGTATTGGTTTCAAAACTGCTTAAAGTATAAAAGTAAAGTAATTTAAGGAAAAAAATGCAAAAGCTTAGGCCGCGCCACAGGGGCCTATTGTGCACTACCCCACCTCCTCAAAAACACATTTTTGTAAAGGCCATAATGACTATTATGTCATATTAAATGTTAATGTTGAAAATTTGGAATGCACTAGACCAGTGGTCACCAACCCTGTTCCTGGAGATCTACCGTCCTGCAGACTGTAGCTCCAACCATGCTTCAGCACACCTGTCTGTAATTATCAAGCAAACCTGAACGCCTTGATTAGATATCTCAGCTGTATTTGATTGGGGTTTGAGCTAAAATCTTCCGGACGGTAGATCTCCAGGAGCTGGGTTGGTGACCACTGCACTAGACTGTTTCAGCCGCATATATGCCCGTCAAAAATGAACTCATTTTAGTACAATGCAAATACATGAAAGAACCATGTTTGTGTAGTACTCAGTATTAACATGCGTTTCATCAGGCATGTGATCAGCCCACAACAAAAAAGAAGGAAGATTGCATGCACCCTCGCCAACCCCAATCCCACCAAAATAATCTTCAATGTTGCTAATTAAATGTTACATGATTAAAAACAGGAAACTGTTTGCCAAAAATATATATTTTTCACTTAGCAACACAAAACCGAACTATTATAATCACTAAATTCTGACTGGCAATTTTGGAAATATCAGTTCAAATGTTTATCAGTTTAACAGTCGCCTAAACAATATTGAATAAAATAGGTTGATCATTTGTGCAAATATCTTATGCTCATTCCTGGCACCACTTGAATGGTTTATATTATGCATAATTTAAATTTTATTGTAATCAGCAATAATTCATCAAACAATCGAACAGAAAATGTAAAGAATACAGCGCCCTCAAGAGACTATCATACACAGTCACTAGATGGCGGATTATGTCATTCACACGGCGTTTGTCCAACTTAATCCACATGTAATAAAAGGTATTTGCAAACGCTTCATATTGCAGTATTTATACATTTAAATGTATGCATTCAGTAGAGACTTCGACGCGTTTATATTAAACAGTGACTAGATCAGGCATTTGTATAGTTTTAAGCCATTAAATGGAGGAATGGCCTATTTTAGTCTCTGTATAATGTTAAATATATCATATAGACGTCTCAAATTCTTGACTCGGATTTGCTGTATACGTTACAAAACCCTGTTAAATTTCCCACTTAATTAAAATGACATCACACACTATTTTGAATACCAAGTATGTTTATACTTCTCATCCAACCACAATCAAATTCACTCTATCCTGATGGAGCGAGTTATGACAGGCCAGAATGAAATGGGAGTAACGAGGCTGTTTTTAAAATGAAAGGAGTACAAAGTACAGATAATTGCGTGAAAATGTAAGGAGTAGAATTAAAAGTCGAATGAAAAGTATTTTTTTTGCTTCAAACAAAATGCATAATACAAACACAATAACATAGTAAAAAGAATGATAATTTTTAGTATATTACATTACATTCACGATATAAATGTTACCCATAAATTTCTAATAACATCGAGACATTTCAGTACAACATAAAACTCAAATAAAAAATTAAATAAAATGAAAAATAATAAACAGAAACAAATAGAAGAAAGAAATGAGGATTATAACCAAACCAGCTTTGCTTTTAAACAGATATTGCTTACGGAGTCAATTAAACATAGTATTACTTTTCCTTGAGGAGAACATTCAATATTTTTAGAGTTTTAATTACTTTCTTACTTTTATTCATTTAACAAAGGGTTTCTTTAAAACATTTAAGTTCACTACAAAAAAACAATAATATTAGGGCTAGAGCCTGTAACTTTAATTTTGTGTATGTCATTTTTTCCAAGCAAGCATACATTTTTAATAGCATTGTCTATTTCAATAGAACCAGTGTCTGAATATAAACATAGGACCATTTCTTCTTTAATGTCAATCAACTTATTGAAAGAATTAAAAATCGAAAGGGAAATCTATGTCCAAAATGATCTGGTAATTTTACATCTAAAGAACAAATGGATAATTGATTCATCTTCATCCCCACAGAGAGAACTTTTTTGGTTGAATATCCATGAACTTAGACAAAAATAACTTGCAGGGATAAATTTTATGGAGAATTTTAATATGAATTTCGTTAGCTTTGTTTGGAATCATAAAATTATTGTTTGTAGACCAAATATTGTACGAAATTAATGAAGGATACATCTGTTTCCAAAATATTGTAGTTCTCGGGGCACTACTATTTATACCGATTACTGTTTTTCTAATATGCCAGTTATTACATTTTTTCCCAAGTAGGTCTACTCCACCTATCATTAGACGGGGCATTTCATTCCTTAACCTTGAATATTGAAAAGATGATTTGACGAGGTGTAAAAGTTTAGGAGATATCCCCTTGATTACCCTTTGATATTCCATTCTTGTGATTTGACTTGGTTATATTCAATAAATTTTTCATAGCTTATTCGGTTTCCATTTTGTTCTATAAATTGGGACATCAAAATAACATTCTTTTCAAAACAGTTTTTGTTAAAGATGGTCCAATTTTTATATAACACATATTGATTATTCCAGACAATGCATTTAGGGGGTGAAAAGTTGTGCTTGAAGGCCAATTTCCATGACTCCAGCGCCTGCTTGTGCAAATTTGCTACCTTGACTGGTTATTTACCACATGCAAAATTACAGGTCAACAAAAACTTTAGCCCCCCACATCTATCAAATAACAGATTTGGTATAAAGAACCAAGGAGCATTTCTTGAATACAATATTTAATCCAGTTAAATTTGAAGACCTGGTTGATTGTTGTGAAATCAATAGCATTGTATCCTCCTTCCGCATAACTCCTAATAATTGTCTTTCTTTTGATGTACTCAGTTTTGTTTTTCCAAATAAATTTGAATAGAACCGAGTCGATTGAAGATATTGTTTTTGAGTCTACGTACCAAGATAAGGTAAACCAATCTGGAAATTCCTTCAGTCTTTGACAACAAAGTCCTTCCTTGCATAGTTAAATCCCTTTGAAGCCGTCCATTGAAGGTAGTCCTTGCTTTTTTTAACTTAAAAGTAAAATTTTCGTTCATTCTGTCCTTTTTTGCGGATTTATTAATTGTAATTCCAAGATATTATTGTAAGTCTTTTTTTTAACTGTCCTCGTTGTTTTTCCAAGTTGAAAAAGAAATTCAAAATTTTTTCTCCTTGTTCAAGCCATCTAGCTCTGGATCTTATAAAAGCAACTTTTGCTTTTTCTATGTATAACTTACACTAAAAGAGTCTCTTTTAGTGTATGTAAAGTTTTAATTTTACTATCATTTAATTGTGATTCCTTAAGGAGGGTGTTTATTTTTTCTAGTGTTTCCTTTTGAGTTTGTATTTTCTTTTTAGGGGTTCTTTCCAATATTTAATAGAGAAATACCTACATTCATGTTTTAACAATTCCCATTATAAAGATGTTGATATATCTTTCATATTTAATATACATTTCGTATTTATCTACACTCTAAAAATGGCTGGGTTATTTTTTAACCCATACCGCTGGGTTGAGTCCCTTGGGTCGTTTTGTTGGGTTATTTTTCCACATGTTAAACACTTTTTGGGTAGTTTAAGTTTTCAAGGTGTTGGGTTAAACCCGCTGGGTTAATGTGCTGGGTTGTTTCTGCTCACCGCTGGGTTATTTGAAGAGTCTCACGCGCTTACCGCCCTGAGGACGTTGAGTGTACTTCGCAACTTTCATTTTAATAAAAAAAAAGGGGCAAAGTCACTGGCTGGAGCAATTTAAAGCTACGTTTTTTACGTTTTAAGTGAATATTTATTGAAATAAGCATCATTTGTAACGTTTTGCAAGGCAACAGTGTCTTAACTAACATTAGTGATGTAATTTAGACGACCAGCAACTGTGACCTTACATAAATTGACCTCGCATAGTCCTGTAAAGATACGCGAAAATGCGAATTAATACAATTTTAGTGAACCCCATCACATGTAAGCTAAGTGTATGAACTTTAATGAGAATTTAACAAAATTTGAGTCAAACCGGCGAGAGCCCCGCGAGCGCGGTCAAGCATTCCCGGTTCAGGAACCCCTCTCTCGGTGTCCACTCTGGATATTAAGCGGCCAGTCTATTATGTTGCTCCCTCTGTTTTAAACCAAACATTTCAAGGTTTGTGCATATATTAAAGAAAGACGAGTGTGGTAGCCTGTATTTAATGAGTTGATTTGCTGTATTATACATAATTTATACGTCTTTAGTTATTTGTATTAATTGACATTTGTTGCTACATATTGTGGAGTATGTTTATTAGTCATTTATAATGTTATTTATAATGCTTGTTAATGTTTGATATGAAACATTTTTATTTATTATAATTAAACTGTTTTCTTTGAATTATGCAAATCTAAAAATACTGCTGTTACTGGGTGTAAAAGTTAACATTTTTATTAACAATTATTTTAACAGTCAAATAAAAATTATTTTTTTCAAAATAAAAGTCAATTGTCTTGATTGAGAATGAAGTACAGAATAAATTAAGAATAACCCAGCAAGAATAACCCAGAATTAAACACATGAATAGTTAAAATGACTACATTTTGGGTTTTTTCAATAACCCAGCATGCTGGGTTATCATGTGTAACCCAGTGTGCTGGGTTACTTTAACCCAGCATGTGTTCTGTCCAATATTTACCCAGCGCTGGGTTGCCAATTGGGTTGTTTTTAACCCAGCCATTTTTAGAGTGTATGATGTCTTTTATCGCCTTGATATATAAATTATGTTCTAGAAAGGAACAGTTCAGTTTCCAATAGCCAGAGCTTACCCTTTTTGCGTTTTCATCGTTAGAAAGTAATAAAGAGATACCAGAATGGTCTGTTAAAGGGGTAGGAGAAAGTTCACAAGTGCTTATAAATTGAGAAAGACAGTCTGAAACCAAAGGTCTGTTCTGGATTTACTAGACATATCACTTTTAAACCATGTAAATGAATCTATAGTATCAGGGAAAATAAATCTAAAAGGATCCATTAGTGAGAGATTATCACAAAAATCATTTATAATGGGGTTGATGACATGGCCAGTAGTCCTTGATGGAAGTCTATCAGTATTATTGTTAGGGGCCTCACTGAAATCACCGCCAGTAATCAAGTAAGCCAAAGGGTATTTATCTTTTAACTTCAATATCTTACAAGAAAGTTCTTGTAGCAAGACATTATTTGCAGCAGAATTAATAAAACCATAAACATTTTCTATTATAAAAAAACATCTTCAGTCTCTATTCGAATTGTAATCCATCTTCCCTCTGAGGAAAAATGGGACTATGATAATTTTCCCTTTGAAATTTCTTTTAAACAAATTAGCTACATCACCGGATTTATTAGTACAATGACTAAAATAAACTCAAATCACGTTGGCATAAAGGACCCGGTTTAACATTTGGATCATACCAAAATACCCATTAAGCCACCATAATTTCTGGTAAAGAAAACAAGAAAAGTAAATGGCAATCATTCATTCTCTGCAAAAGAAACACAATGTATAATTGCCATATAAAAAGTTACTATAATTAAAAACATTTACAATCAAGTATAAAAAAAATTAAAATATGAAATGTTTAAACTCAATCCAAGAATTTAGTACGGATTAATACCTGCATTTACATGCTTAAATCTCTGAGACACCCAAAGTATGTTGATCCAAACAGGCACTAAAATACAAGGCAGATATAAATATTAAAACCAAGCAGAACTCGCAAAAGCAAAAAGCTTACCATTGATGCTCTAAAATAGGTCTGCATTATTCTTTGAAGAACCAAACAACATTTTCTGATGGGGCACTCACCAATTCAGTTCCGTTAATCGATGGTCTTATCATCAGCTCTTACACAGGCTTAAGTACCCACACCACATGGTGCTTCAAAGAGGAAGTCTCTAAAATTGGACTTCTTTTTATAACAATCTGACCTGTGGGATTTGTAATCCATCTCATTTGTAGTCCCTATATCTTCTACATTATATATAGATACCCAAAATTTCTACCTAGGTAAGGTGACGAAGTATTTGTACTTCGTTACTTGACACCTCTGGTAATTACGAAGCACGTTGTTTTATCTCGTCATTTGAAACTCCATCCATCACTATACCATTTAACAATCACTTGAACTCCCGGGTAGTTTTACAAACTTATAAAGCACTTATAAACCTCAAAAGCAGCTTACACTCCTTTTCTCCCTCTGCTACTTTTCTCTCACACACGTGAATATCCCGCACCTGCACTACTTTTCCCATCTTTTATTACGGCCAGGACTGCAAACCCTATGCTTCTTAAAGGGACAATGCCCATATTCCTGCAAATAGTAACATGTCATGAACAACCAAAATTATGCGTTTTCCCCGTTCATTTCATGATAATTAATTTAAGTTACAGTTTGCCCATTTAATATTAAAAGATTAACTGAAAGGGATATTTTATCGGGGCCATGCCATGGCCTTTGGTAGGAGGGGCATCATGACCGGAATCGTTATAGAATCTCTTTTAAGATTTGGTTTTCAAGGCACTTAATGACTTAACTCCTAAATATCTGTCTGACCTAGTACAGCATTATGTTCCATCCAGAACACTTAGATCTGCAGAAAAAATGTCTTTCTTTCCCCCTGTGCATGGTTAAAAAGCAGGGGTGACTGTGCCTATGCAGTGGCGGCCCCAACATTTCTGGAATAGCCTGCCTTAATATGTTAGGCCGGCCAAAACTCTTTTGGGTTTTCAAAACCCATCTTAAAACAATTTTTTTTAATTGTCTGGCATCTGAGACAGTATGTGTGATGCTTTCTTTATGCATGGTGCACATGTGGTTTTGTTGCAATGAAACTGTGTATTTTTATTCTACCTTTGATATTTGTATTGTTTTTATTATGTCTGTACCGCACTTTGTTGAGCAAGTCTGTTCTATAAAAGTACTTTATAAATAAAATAAAATAAACTAAGTGCCATAAGAGGTATGCTAAGAAACGCACACAAGTTTTGGTATGTGGCATTTTCTGTTTGTGTAGAAGCATTTGTAAACTGCAGTTCTAAAGCACACATGTAAAAAGGAAACTTAAAATGTTTAACATCTTTTCACAATCTTGTGATTTTGCATGAAATTATAGAGGGTAGTATCGATAACAGTATTCATAAGTATCAGTATTGATATCGATAAAATCTTAACGATACCCATCCCTAACAGTAAGTAAAAGCATCTAGGATTTTATATGGTTTTAAAACTAGTGGGGGGGGGGGGTGGTATTGCCGTTTGAGAAATATTTTGAAGCAGTGGCGATAATGCTATACAAACGGAAACACTTTTTTATTTATTATTTATTATTATTTGCGAATTCCGTTTATTCTTGTTGTTGTTAATTTCCATATCATGTCACATAGTCGAGGCTATGTGGTAGCACCGCTTACGTCATTGAAACCGCTTTCGTCATTGAAAACTCCATCCATCACTATACCATTTAACAATCACTTGAACTCCTGGGTAGTTTCACAAACTTATAAAGACAATAACCTAACCTCAAAAGCAGCCTACTCTCCTTTTCTCCGTCTGTTACTTTTTTCTCGCACACATGAATATCCCGCACCTGCACTACTTTCCCCTTATTATTATCACGGCCAGGACTGCAAACCCTATGCTTCTTAAAGGGAAAATGCCCATATTCCCGCAACAGTAACTAGTAACATGTCATGAACAACAGAAAGAATGCGTTTTTCCTGTTCATTTCATTTCAATTAATTTAAATTACTGTTTTGTGGAGTACAAGAAATGAGGAGACTAGAGACGAAGTTGCGTCGAGTCCGCTTAGTATCCACTTTAATATATCTCACTCCGAACAGCGAGTGAGATCAAAAACAACAACACACGTAAAAACCAGAACAACACTGAACGAACTCCTCCTTCCCTTAAAGGTACAGTACCCTGGTGAATGTCTCATAATAAACTTATTCCTTGTGGTTCGCCACATAGGCCCCCCCAGAATTCACCCCTAATAAAACATAGGACTCATAATAACAAAACAGAACAGATTTGACAGGTTTTAGGAAAGTCAACGTACAGTAGGGCGAATAAGGCGGCCATAACGGCTTCGGTTAACAGGAGAAGGGCGAAGGGCCAGGGGCAGGGCAGGGGCCGAGGCTGCCGAAGGGGGGCGCCCTCGCCGTGGGGGCTGGGCCAGCTGAAGTGGTGCACCAATATCCAGATGAGCAGGCTTGAGACGGTCTATCCCCACCCGCTCAGGCCTGGCCCCCCTATCCACAACGAAGGCCTTAGACCCCCCCACCAGGACACGGAAGGGTCCATCGTAGGGGGGCTGCAGCGGGGTACGATGGCCATCGTGGCGGATGAACACATACTTGGCCGACAGTAAATCCTTGGGCACGTAGGACTTTGGTCGCAGTCGCAGCTCGTAAGGCTGGCCCTTAACGCGGCCTTCATGCCGCGATGAAACCGCTCACAAAGTCCATTGCTCCGTGGGTTATAGGCCGTGGTACGGTGGACCTTCACCCCCAGGACCTCGGCGACCGCAGTCCAAAGCTCCGATGTGAACTGTGGACCTAGGTCTGAGGAGAGGTCGGATGGTGTGCCAAAACGGGCCACCCAAGCCATAATGAACGCCCGGGCCACATCAGCTGAAGTAATTGAAGACAGGGGAACCACTTCCGGCCATCTGGTGGTCCTGTCCACCATGGTGAGGATGTAGGTGTAACCACGGGAGGGGGGAAGGGGGCCCACCAGGTCCACATTCACATGATCAAAACGTCTCTCTGGCACTTTGAACGGTGCCAAAGGGGCCTTGGTATGCCGGGTCACCTTTGCTCGCTGCTACGCCACACAGGCAGCAGCCCAGGCCCTGACGTCCCTCCGCAGGCCTGGCCAGACAAACCTGGCCCCCACCAGCTTTGTAGAGGCCTTCACCCCTGGGTGAGAAAGGCTGTGGATGGCGTCAAAAACCTTACGCCTCCAGCCAGCAGGTACCATAGGGCGCGGTTGTCCAGTGGAGACATGGCAGAGGAGTGTAGCGTTGGCCGTGTCAAAAAACACATCCTCCATGAGCAACGCTGTGGGGGCCGTCCTGTAGGCTTGCACCTCAGCGTCCGTGGTCTGATCCACAGCCATCATAGCGTAGTCAAGGCCTAAATGGACGGACCCAGCAACTGCCCGGGAATGGCAGTCTGCGACGAAATTGTCTTTACCGGCCACATGCTGAATGTCAGTGGTAAATTCTGAGATGGCAGAGAGCTGACGCTGCTGTCGACCAGACCATGGTTCTGAAGACTTCGCCATTGCAAACGTCAGCAGTTTGTGGTCAACGAAAGCAGTGAAACGCCGGCCCTCTGACAAGAAACGGAAATGACGGGTGGCAAGGAAAAGACCAAGGAGCTCCCTGTCAAAGGTGCTGTATTTCCTCTCGTTGTCACGGAGCTTCCTGCTGAAAAAGGTCAGCAGCTGCCAGGCTCCACCCACCCACTGTTCACACTCACGGCGTAATCAGAAGCGTCCGAAGTAAGAGCAACAGGGGCGGTCGGAGACGGTTGCGCCAGCAGAGCAGCGTTGGCCAGCGCGGTTTTGGCAGCATCAAAGGCATGAGTCATCGTCGTATAAGGGTCGCATGAGTTGAGCCGCATGGGGAAGGAAACGGTTGTAGAAGTTCACCATACCCAGAAACTCCTGCAAGGACTTCACAGTCCGTGGGCATGGGACACTGGCGATGGTGTCCACCTTGGCAGGGAGGGGAACAGCCCCTTGCGGGGTGACGTGGTGGCCGAGGAAAGTAATGGATGACCGGCCAAACTCACACTTAGCCGGGTTGAGGATGAGACCATGCTCATTGAGCCGGCCGAATAGCTGCCTGAGATGTGTCAGGTGGGCGTCTGCGGACGCGCTGGCCACGAGAATGTCGTCCAAATAAACAAATAAGAAGGGCATGTCCCTCAGCACAGAGTCCATAAGGCGCTGAAACGTCTGCGGTGCACCCTTGAGGCCGAAAGGCATCCGCAGAAATTCGAAGAGGCCAAAGGGTGTGCTGACTGCTGTTTTGGGGACAGAGGAAATCCGCCCCCAGGAGCGACGTAGATACAGCGGCCATTACGAAATCCCAGCCGAAACACCGCCCGCCAAAACACACTTCCAAACACCTCGTGCCATAGGTACGAATGGGTGTGCTGTTGGCGGAGTCCATTGGGGGGCCATGCCCGCCAGCCATAGTGTCTACAGGCTGTCGCGGGGAGAATGCTGCGTCGAGCTCCTGAATCAACCAGCAGCCGCCGGGCGGACAGGGTGTCAGTGATGAATAACAGCTTGCAGTCACGGCCAGCGCCCATAGCTGTTAATGAGCGCCGGCCCTGGCTTTTCCCAGGGCTCTAAAACTGCAAGGCTGGCGACACTGCTTGGCCTTAGCCCCAAACCTGGAATGGTAATAACACCACCCGTCCTCACGCTGTCGGCTGGCCGTCACGGCGGCTGCATTGTCCAGGTCGTCCTCCGGGGAGCCAAGCGCGGCAGACATGTGCTGGGGAGGCAACAGTGCATGGACAAACTGCTGTCGGTTGGCAAGAAAAATCCTGTCTGCCTCCACAGCCAGCGCCCGATAGTCTCTGGAGGAAGGGAGGGTTGAACTGGCCAGCGCAGTGCGTACGGGTACCGGAAGCTGCTGCAGAAAAATGTGCGCGAAAAGGAACCAAGGATCCGCCGCGCCCAGAACAGCTTACATCCTCTCCATTAACTCAGATGGCTTGCCGTCGCCAAGACCATGCAGAGACAGCAGGCGGTCTGCTTTCTCCAGCTCTGACAGCTCAAAAAGTTTCAACAAGAACGTTTTGAGTGCGTTGTATTTACCGTCAACCGGAGGAGCCTCTCACAGCGCCATAGCCCTGGCTGTTTTCGAGGCATCCAAGGCCGCTACTAGGTGGAAATATTTTGTAACGTCCTGTGTTATTCCTCTCAGCTGGAACTGAGCCTCGATGTGTTGAAACCACGGGCGTGGGTTGTACTGCCAAAAGTACGGTAATTTGACGGTGGCGGCGCAGGTAGCACTGACATAAGCCACGCCGCTAGCAGCAGCATTTTCACTACCGTCGTGTTGCGACATAATTCAGCCGCATCCTACAGCCGTCGGGGTCACCAAATGTGGAGTACAAGAAATGAGGAGACTAGAGACGAAGTTGCCTCGAGTCCGCTTAGTATCCACTTTAATATATCTCACTCCGAACAGCGAGTGAGATCAAAAACAACAACACACGTAAAAACCGGAACAACACTGAACTAACTCCTCCCTCCCTTAAAGGGTACAGTACCCTGGTGAATGTCTCATAATAAACATAATACTTGTGGTTCGCCACAGTTTGCCCATTTAATATTAAAATATAAAAATTTATATTTGTATTGTTTTTATTATGTCTGTACAACACTTTGGTGAGCAAGTCTGTTCTATAATAGTGCTCCATAAATGAAATAAAATAAACTAAGTGCCATAAGAGCTATGCTAAGGAACACACACAAGTTTTGGTATGTGGCATTTTCTGTTTGTGTAGAAGCATTTGTAAACTGCAGTTTTAAAGCTAAGATGTAAAAAAGAAACTTAAAATGTTTAACATCTCATGTTTAACATGAATTTAACAAAAATGTTTAACATGTTTCACATTCTTGTGATTTGCTTGAAACATAGAGCGTAGTATTGATAACAGTATTCATATGTATCAGTATCGATATCGATAAAATCTTAACGATGCCCATGCCTAACAGTAAGTAAAATCTATCGTATCTAGGATTTTATATGGTTTAAAAACCATAATCTAATAACTTTTTTGGAAATTATAATACGTTTTACGTATTAAAATTACTAAATTATGCATTATTGCCCTAGACTGTTTATAAAACAGATTTCATTCACTGTCTACCAATAAACATTCAAATGGAATTTTATAGAATTAAATATAAAAATGTGTACGAATGTTGCTGTACTGTAACAAGGCGTCTGATTGTCGCCTAGTATTATACTTCAAATACCTGTGGGACTACCTGGTTAAACATAAAAAGCATGACATGATGACAAGTTCTTAGTAAACCCAATTAACACTGTAAAGAAAAGAACAACTCCCTCTTTAATTAACAGTTACACTCATTATAAGCAGTGACCTTTAACTTAAAGTATGTGTTTGTTGCATAGCAGACGATACTAATTCATGTGATCTGGTTTTGTCTTTGTTCTTAAAGACTTAATCTTTCTTTTGTAGTACTCATCCAGTGTTTTGCCTAAAAATAGCTTTTGAATTTTTTAAGCTTCTAAAAGATAAATTAGTCTAACCAATAGAACTCATACGGAATGGCTAAACTACCATGTTTTTCTTTCCTGTTTTCTGTTAACACTGTCAATTAACACCACCCCTGTCACAATAATGCCACTATTTCACTATCATTCTACTGCTCCCATATTTCTAGTCATCACTCTCAATTACACCAGTTTTATTTGACAAAGTTACGTAGTTTCACACCTATTTTCTTCTCTCTCAATTGGTTACCACTCGCATCATTCATTAAATTCATCCAAAACAACCGCTCAGGGCCGTGGCTGTCACGTGTAACCTAAAGACACAACACAACGGAGTACAAACCAACAGACAACATTTATTTACAGGAAACAGGAACAGGGAACACGCAAACATAATCAATACTCGACAAGGAATACAAACAAGAGGGGAAACTTAAATACAACAGATAACAATGTCATGGTTTCAGCTCTCCTTGTCAGGTATTTCTTGGTTTAGAGGTGGAATCATGCAGAATCCTTTGTTTCATGTGGGAGAGAGTGGTTTTCACCTATGTGTCTTCATACTCTCTCTCTCTCTGGTCTACGTCATCGTTCCTACCCTCCTGTTTCCTAGTCTGTGTTAATTAGTTTATCCCCTGCACCTGTTCCCTCTTGATTGTTCCCCTTTAAAACTTCCTCGTGTTCATTGTCTTGTGCTCGTTCATTGTTTGATATACTCTGTTGTATGCTGTCGTGTCGTAGCTGTTCATTGTACCTGTAGCTGTTTGCCAAATCGTTGTTCCTGTTTCCTGTTACCCCCGTGTCTTAGCAAGTGTTAGTTTAGTGTTCATATCAAGTGTTTGTTTTTTCATAGTCTAGTCATTCCGTGTTCTTGTTTTCTGTTAAACGTACCCTGTCTCGGTTTCACCCTCGTGGGTTTTGTTTTGCCTTTGTATAGTCTTGTTTGTATAATAAATCCTTGTTCACCCCTACCATCTCGTCCTGTGTCTGCCTGCACTTGGGTTCCCATGCCATGTCTCCTCCAGTTCACGACAGAATGAACGAGCCGCATCCGAACCCAGCAGGCAGCATGGACGGTACGGCGTCAGTTCCACGGTCTCTCCAAGCCCACTTAATGCTTGGACTCCGCCAGGGGAGTGTCGGTGACTGGGAGTTCACCAAGCTTTTATCGACTGCGGTGGTGATGACCGAGTTTGGAGAGGAAGAGTTGAAAACAATTTTCAACTGCTGCCTCACTCGGCGCCTCACGCCGTCAGAGAAGAGGCTGCTGGCTCCCCTGGGGTTTGTGGACATGGTCAAGTTCGTGAGCAACCGGAGCGATCCCGGAGGCGAAGTTCCACTTGGGACTTCCACCTCACGGTCGAGCGCTCTGAAGGATCTCGTCCTGGCCGCCGGAGCCCTGGGGGACTCAGTACCCGCTGGCTTGAGCTCCATGGTCGCTGGTCCCTCTGGTGGAGTCAGAGATGAGCGGGGGGAGAGACTCGGGGACGCCGCCAATAGACTCCTCTGTCCCAGAACCCCCTCTGTCCTCCTCGGGCACAGCCATGGGTCCGATTTTCCGGAGGAGGAGGCAGGGTAGAGGAGCGTCCAGTCCGGTGCAGCAGCCGATCCTGAGTCCGGTGGTCCCGAGATTCTCTCCACGCTATGGCTATCTTGCGTTGAGAGAGCTCCACGAGGGTAATACTGACCCAGCGCTAATGCAGGAACTCCGCACTGCCACCAACCTCGCTCACGGGCGACCAAGTTGACCTTGCGGGCCCTGGGTTAGACGATGTCCACACTTATGGTCCAAAGAGACAGCTCTGGCCGAACCTTGCACAGATGAGTGACGCCGAGAAGGTCCGCCTTTACTTTACAGCCTGTCGGGGCTGTTTGGTGATACTCTCGAGCAGCAGTTCTCGACAGTAAAGAAGCAGACTGAGGCCATCAAGCATAGCCTGCCCACCGCTACTTGGCCCCCTGTCACTGTCCCTGGGAGCTTGATTCGAGCTTCCCACACTACGGCAAATGGTCCGTCTTGAATACTCGATTAAATTCGCCAGACCTCCGCCCAAGTGGCGAAGGGGATCGAGCCGGTCCCTCTAGCCGAGGTATTCAAAGGGGAATAAAACCATACTTCATCATCCCCCAATAAGGGGGGGGGGATTGTGCCCCATCCTAGATCTGCATACCCTGAACAGGCACCTGTGCAAGCTGCCTTTCAGGATGCTCAAGCAGAAGCGCATCCTGTCGTCTATCAGATGGCAGGTTTGGTTCATGGCAATCAACCTGAAGGTGCTTACTTTCATGTCTCGATTCTACCTCGTCACCGCCCGCACCTACGGCTCGCTTTCGAGGGTCAGGCATTTTAGTACAGAGTCCTCCCTTTCAGTCTGTCCCTGTCCCCACGAGTCTTAGCGAAGATCCTCCATGGAAAGTGTGGAAACTAATCTCGATGAATTGCTTATCTTGGTACACTCTCGAGATCTGTTATGTACACACGTGGACCTTGTTCTCCAGCACCTAGATCGATTGGGACTAGAGGTCAACCGAGAAAAAAAGGCTAGCATGCAAAGCATCCTCTTTCTCTGTATGGAATTCAATCTCCATGACAGCGCGCCAAACAACAAAACGTCTGTGTTGAACTGCCTGAAACATTTTAAGCAGTCAGCGGTCACCTGAAACAATTTCAGAGGCTCTTGGGTATGGCATCCTTGACGAGAGTGATACCCCTCGGGTTGATGCACATGAGACCGCTGCAACACTGGCTACAGAGTCCAGTTCCCTGGAGTGCGTGGCACACTGGCAGCAGACGTGTGGTCAATACGCCTCTTCTCATCCTGGTGTTCTTCTCCCAGAGAAGACCCACGAAGTTGCTCGATCGGGAACATGTTGTCCTTTTTACAGGAGAGACTTGAATCTAACCTCTCCCCTTCCACACTGAAGTGTATGTAGCCCCTATTGCCGCTAATCACGGCAATCCTATGGGAAACTTAAGAGGCCTTAAGAGGCCACCAGAGTCCCTCTGAGACGCTGCTCTTCCTCACTTAACCATGAAGACCGTTCTCCTGATGGCACTCGCTTCCAACAAGAGGATCTACAAGCATTCTCTGTGTCCCTGATTGCCTAGTTTTTGGATTTTGGTCAGACCTTTCCGTCAGGAATCATGTAAGAGTCAAATGGAGCATTCAGACAATTCAGGAGAGAATAGATTCAAGGGAAAAGGCTACAGGCTTCATTGAGGGACAAAAATCTCTGAGGTGACAAACAGGGAGGTTATCCTCAGTTCCTGGCCAGTCAGAATGAGCGCCACCAATTGGCACCGGAGACCAGCGTATGATAAGGGCAGTCTGTGTCATGTGTTGATCGCAAATCCCCACCGATGAAAAAGTCCCAAACTTATGGTCCACTCAAAGTAAGATTCCAAATGACAAGGCACCCTTAAAAAGGTAGAATCCACGAGGTTGAAACACTCACGGGGCAGACAAATAGGAACAGGAATGCTTTCACTTTACAGATACTGTACATGAAACCAGAACTAATCTAATTGATAGAAGACACACTTGAAACTGGAAACAACTCCACTTGACAGAGAATTCTCCAAAGCAGGAATCCAGGTGAATCGGGGAAACCTAATGAGAAGCTTAACTAGTTAACAAGAGGGGTGGGGTGAGGCACGCAGACGCCGAACATGTAGCGAGCTGACAAAACAGAGTCACATGTCCGACATTACATAGCTGAATGACAATGAACAAAATGAGAAACATGTTTGCCATACAAAGGCCAAAAATTTCTACTAATTTCAAATCATTCCTAGTCTTTAGTTGGAGCCGTTAACAACGCACTCTATGCAACATACAGGCCTACATTAAATGCATTCAACTAATTTGCATGATAGGACAAGGTGTTATAATCCCACTATTTCAGTTGAAATTGTTCAATAGGGCATTTCCTTAGACCTCTTGCATGACAGGGGGAAGCAGCCAAGAATATGCTTAGGAAAGGAGGTCTGAGAATGATTGGTTCATCGGGTAGGCACCCTCTGTGTTTGGGGTAGGGCTGCAGTCAAGTCCAAAGAGGTTTGAGTCCAAGTCAAGTCCAAGTCCAGAGAGGTTCGAGTACAAGTCCAGACCGAGTCCAATTGAGACAAAAAAATCATGACTACAAGACCACACACTTAACAATTGATAATTTATCTGATGCAAGAGAAAGCATATATTCTATAAATCATTATTGTTTGCTTTGATCAAAACAGATAAAATAAGGTAATTTTATCCACTTTAGGTATAGCACTAAAGTCATGAAGCCGAAGTGTAACTTCACATTTTCTCATTGAAGTGTAACAATTTATTCTGCCAATAGCAAATGTAACAAATAACCAGTAAGACTTGAATAAGTTCCAATCTAAAACTTATCAGTAAGTGTCCCCCAAAGTAACCATATTATACCACTTTTGAGCCCTCCTAACAGCAAGGCTCTGCAGCAATAAACACCTTTGTGTGTGTATACGGCTGCCCGTGCTCATGTGTGTTCGAACTTCGATAGAGAAGCCGTCAGAAAGAGCAGAGGCAGCACGGCTCGTATAAAAGCATATTTGTTAACCATCTTTATAAAATGTTCATATCGCAATGACAATAAAAATACGATCAATCTTATCTTCAAGCCCTACATTTATAAAATACTCATACTGCAATGCCAACTCTGAAACATGGCATTAACTTACCTCTCTTGTGATGACTTTGCAGGTGTTCTAAAGAATGGATGTTGTCCCACAGGTTTCGGGGAATGCTCTTCTCTCAAGCGCACTGTCGATAAATTCTTTAGGGTTTGAAAAAAAAAATTGTATTATGCCTCTGTTTGCTGACATTGTGCCTGATGAATGATGGATTTTCTATGGTTCGCACCACGCACAAATCGTTCATTGAACCGGTTCTTTCTTTTAGTGAACTGGTCAAACAAGTTCAATTTAACCATTAGCGTTGAAGCATCTCCCTTAAAAACTTAACGTTATCAACAAATTAATTAAGTTATCACTTTCTAGCGTGTAGGACAGTCCCGCGGACTTGAACCAATATACTGGAGATATTTAGTTACATCAACAGCAGACACTTAGCTGAACTGCTGTGTTAAGAGAAAACTTATGAGAAGGTTTTCGGATCACAAGAATATTGATCTATCAATGTTTTGTTTTGAAGGAGAAAAAAAACATATATTGCTGGACTCGGACGAGACCGAATACAACATTTTTCGAGACCAATGACCAAATCTGAGACAAGTACGAGTCCAAATACCAACGAGTCCAAGACAAGTCCGAGACCATAAAAAAAGCTGGACTGGACTCCAGTACCAAAGCACTAGTTTGGGCCATAAATTATTATAGAAATACACAGCATACCTACCTTTCCCTGCCATTATCAGAGAGACAGCTCATGAGTTATGTGTCCCACTTGATTCACATCCATTTTTCTGTGTGAAAGATGTCTTTTGGTGAGGTGCTGATGATAGTGCCCTTTGTATGGTTCCCATCAATCTGACACATCGTCAGTTGTGTACATCAGCCTCATTGGGTGTTTGGGCCCTTTACTACAAGACACCCTCAGCCGTGGGAGTCCCACCGCGGGTTGATCACACCTGGGTGTGTTGCATTTTTACAAGGCCTTGGGGCAGCCCATTATGTGACCATCTGCATAAACCACAGTCATTGGCTTCTTCTTTCTGCACCTCTGGCCAGTTCTTGATTATCCTCTACCAAACCTGTCCTCTGAGAGTGACCTATTTGTCAGCTATGGTGACATCTGCATTTAACAGTGAGTAGTGACCTCACACACTGCAAGTTAACACAAATACACCAGAAGCAGTGGCCACTTATCAATGCCTCTATCCCCCGTCCCGGGAATCGAACCAGTAACCTTCTAGTCAATATTATAATGATATTTGAGCAGATCATAAACTCAATCGCGGCTCTCCAGTTTTTGTTCTCTGTAGCTGGCTGTAAATTTACTACTTATCTGTCCGAGCATATTACTGGCTTTAGAAAACGTGAAATAACACAAATTAAACAAGGCTGCCCCCTATTGGCCATGGCTTATCTTAAACATTGTATAGTTTAACAAACTAATGTGTGATGAAAT